>CAUYUJ010020638.1:268230-288230 GCA_963575745.1 Prorocentrum cordatum | reverse complement strand
CGATGTCCACAGCGACCATGCCCACAACATCATTGTTGGCGGAACCGCGTAAACAGAGGGAGCCACGTCTGCACGCCTACAGCGGCCATGCTTACATCCACACCCCACTGCGATACGCCCCATCGGCGGCCTCACCCGCAAGCGCCCACACAGGATCCTGTCATCGGCATTTGGCCGCAAGTGACGCCAGCACCAGTAACAGCCACTCCTGTGCTCCCTGTATGGCCACTCGCTCGGCGGCGCCTTCAGGCCCGCCGAAGCATGGTGACCTACAGACGCCAGTGTCGCAGTCAGCATCGACACCAGACCCGACATCCACCTCGACGTCAGCAGCGAGGCCAGCACCGACGACAGCTCTGACACCAGCAACGCCGACGTCAGCTCCCTCGCCTGCGCCTATGCCGGTACCCACGCCAGAGTTGCAGCCAGCATTGACGCCAGCTTCGACGGCTGCATCGACGCTAGCATCGACGGCAGCACCTACCACAGCGTCGACGCGAGCACGGCCAACGGCAGCACCCACGCCTACGCCTACGCGGGCGCCAACGTCAGCGTCGCAGTCAGCACTGACGTCAGTTGAGGCGCGAGCACCGACGCCAGCACTGACAGCAGCTCCGACACCAGCATCGGCAGCGTCAGCATCCACGCCTGCCCCCTGGACGGCAACGTCAGCGTCGAAGGCAGCACCGACGTCCCTGTCGACGCCAGCCCCGACGCCAGCACTGACGACAGCTCTGACACCAGTGACAGCGCCGGCCCCGAGTGCAGCCGAGGCGTCAGCACCAATGACAGCAGCTCCGACGCCAGCATCGGCAGTGTCAGCATCCACGCCTGCCCCCTGGACGGAAACGTCAGAGCTGAAGACTGCGGCACAGTCTGCATCGACGACAACATCGACGACAGCATCGGTACAGTCTGCTCAAGGCTGGCTCAAGGCCTGGTGGGGCGGGCAGGCCACTCAGTCCGAGTGGGGCTGTACCCGCTTAAATTCCCGATCGCACCTGTACCCCCTTAAATTCCCGATCCCTCCACAGTCATCGACGACAGCACGGACGGCAGCTGTGACGGCCGCATCGGCAGTGCCAGTTTTCGGGCGGCCGCCCACGGCGGCAGCCATGTCAGACTCGCCGGCGGCATCATCGTCTACGTTAACATGCGCACCACTGAACGTATCAGAGCAAATAGGTGGGACAAAATGCGTTGTACTTTTCAAGAGCGTGTCAAGGCAGTGCTGTGCTCAGTACCCCATGGGCACCCACAGCGACACCCCGTGGGGCAACAACTACATACCAGCGAAAACAGCCTCACAAGTAACACCTACGCCCGCGACTACGGCGCCACCAACTCCAGACCCGCACGCAGCTCCGACACCAGCGACAGCGCCGGCCCCGAGTGCAGCCGAGACGTCAGCACCAATGACAGCAGCTCCGACGCCAGCATCGGCAGTGTCAGCATCCACGCCTGCCCCCTGGACGGCGACGTCAGAGCCGAAGGCAGCACCGACGTCCCTGTCGACGCCCGCACCGACGCCAGCACTGACGACAGCTCTGACACCAGCACCTCCAGCGCCAGCGGTTGCCCCCACCACGCCGGCACCAAAGCCCGAGTCACAGGCAGCAGCGACGTCAGACCCGACACCCACCCCGACGTCAACAGTGAGGCCAGCACCGACGACAGCTCCGACGCCAGCACCGCCAGCGTCACCACCCACGCCCGCGCCTACGCCGGTACCCACGCCAGAGTTGCAGCCAGCATCTACGCCAACTCCGCCGTCTGCATCGACGCTCGCATCCATGGCAGCATCGTCCATAGCTTCGACACCAGCACTGCCAGCGGCAGCACCCACGCCCACGCCTACGCGGGCACCAACGTTGACACCAGCACCAACGCCGGCACCGAGCGCAGCCGAGACGTCATCGCCGACGACAACTCTCACGCCAACCCTGCCAGATTCAGCACGCCCTGAGTCGTCCGCGGCGGCACCAAAGGTGGCACCCACGTCAGCCTACACGGCAGCGTTCGTGGAGCGTGTGTGGTTGGAGGTCATCGAGTGGTACAACGTGGTGTCACCGTCCACGTGGGCCACCCTGTGCGCCACGTACGTCATGTACTCCTTCTTCATCGGCTTCCGCGACGAGTGGCGGCGACGGAGCGCAGCTACAGCGCGGCGGCGACGCCGACAGCGCGGGGGCGACGTCGACCGCAGACGCCCTCTAGGCCACCAGACGGCCGCCCAGGGCCGCCCTGGCATCAGCCCCCACACTGCCTCGAGCCTCGAGCCGACCTCCCTTCCAAAACCTGGTAGCACGCCAGCGGGGGCGGCTTCAGCCCCCCCGCATGGCACCACGCCTGCCATTCCTGTCATCGGCCCCCACACTGCCTCAAGCCTCGAGTCGACCCCCCCGCCAAAACCTGGTAGCACGCCAGCGGGGGCGGCTTCAGCCCCCCCGCATGGCACCACGCCTGCCATTCCTGTCATCGGTCCCCACGCTGCCTCGAGCCCTGGGGTGACCTCCCCGCCACAACCTGGTAGCACGGCAGCGGGGCCAGCCTCGGCCGTCTCGCATGCTCACACGCCTGCCCTGGGTCCTGGCTCCCTCGCAACCTCGCGTGTTAGCACCAGCACTGCCAGCACTAGCACTGTGACTGTACGGGAGCACTTCGAGCGCTTCCTCGGACCGCAACCAGCCACCATCGGTCACCTCCGAGCCGTAAACTGCCGTTTGGCCGCTTGGATCCCACCACGGCTCCACGCGGGCACAGCGGTCATCGTCCAGGGTCAAGTCCACAACCCCATCAACGGCCTCCGAGGTATCGTACGGGGGCAGTCCAGCGAGCACCCCGGCCACTGGACCGTCACGCTGTCGTCTGGGGACACCGCCCACCTGAGCTGCTCCAGTCTGACCGTCCCTGCACCTGCGCTCCGCGCCGAGATGCCGTCCCCCAGTACGGGCGCACAGACCAAGGCCCAAACTCAGGGACCCCAGCCCGGCCCAGCAGTGGACCCACGCCACCGTACCTCAGCAGCACAGCGCCCTGACGTCACGGCAGCAGTACCCTGCAGGCCACCTGCGCTGACCGTCCCACCAGGCAGCCGCGCCCAGACTGAACGCACAGCTGACTGTGAAGTCGGACTCCGAGACTCACGCGACGACGGCGCCGACGACCACTACCTCCACCACGACCTCGGGGTGCCAGCGCCCGTGGGCTTCTGGGACCCGATCGGGTACACAGCCGACGGCCCCAGCTACGGCCCCCCTACGGCCGGCCCCTCTGCGGCGAAGCCCGTGAGCAGCAGCGTCGCCGCTGGGAGGCAGGACGCCGACCCTAGCGGCCGCAATTTCCAGGGTGCGGACACGCTGCGAGAGGTCGCGGAGATGCTGTCGCACCTGAAGGAGCAGGACCTGCTCCAACGACTGGAGGCTGAGGAGCGCTCCGACAGGAGGAGGCTGAGGAGGCTGAGGGCCAAACGCAAGGCCGCAGCAGCCGCCGAGGGGGGCGGCGGGGACGCCGCGCAGGCCCAGGAGGAGCCACCCTACCAGGATGCTCCGGCTCCTGCGCTCCGCCGGGCCAAGCGGATCCTCTTGTCAGGGGTGTTGGCCGCGTACCTGCCGCCTCTTGTGGCGGTCCCCGACCGCCGCCCCGCTAGGCACACCCGCTGGTTCCGCGAAGCTGGTCCACAGTACGACGGACCGAGAAAGGCCGACGCGCAGCCGACTGCCCACCGATGCATCGAGCTCCGCCTATGGAGTCTGAGAGCTCCTGGCCCCCGCCCGACTCTGGCCCGCAGTTCGGACATGCTCCTAACCTGCGTGGACGCGGCCCTCGGCCTCCCGCACGGCCGCACAGCAGGCCTCATCCACCGCGCCACTCTCAAGCGTCTGCGCACTGATACTGTTTTCCTTCTTCAGTTTCTTACGTGGTCCGACGCTTTTGAAGAACGCTGGGGCTTCTCATTCACTTTGCCCTCATCCTGACCAGCGTGGTACGGCCTCGCCCTCGCCGCATGTGAGCGTCCTGCCTTGCTCACCCGGGCGCTGTTCCCTGGTGTGCCGTGCCTGCTGGCGGGGGTGGCGGCTCCAGCCCCGCCCCACGCACCCGTGTGTAATTGACATCACGCCTCACGAATGTGTGCCGCCGGAGAAAACGACCCATTTCAGCCAAAAGGGGTCGTTTTTCGCAGGGTCCCGCGGCATTGCATTTTCGTGTCGACTTGTATCACATTAGTGTATTCCGCCACAGCTCCTGGCGAAGTGATTGGGAGCAGCAGCATTCAGTGATGCGATCGGGAATTTAAGGGGGTACAGGTCTTTCCCTTAAGGGCAGCGGGTGCATCCGCTGTGAGGGCCTCCTCTGCACCCTTGCACTGTCCCCGCCTGTGCGCATGCTGGGCCATTCGGCCCCCAGCATGTGCACCTTTTCCTCAGCGCGTCTGGCGCCCCTCTGCCGTCCGCCGCCTGGCCGCGGACTCTGTCTCTCTCGAGGTCCGCCAATGGGGGCTAAAGGTTAGCTGGCAGCGGCTGGTGCCGCTGTGCTGTCGGCTAGCTTTTGCCGCTCCTGTTGGGGTTCTCGGCCTGTGCGCACTGTGCTGGGCCATACGGCTCCCAGCTGGTGCACCTTTTCCTCGGCGCGTCTGGCGCCCCTCTGCCGTCCGCCGCCTCGCCGCGGACTCTGTCACTGCGCACTGTGCTGGGCCATACGGCTCCCAGCTGGTGCACCTTTTCTCTTTTCGCCAGCCCGTGCGCCCGCGAGGCACCGCGTCCACGGGGCCTGGGCGCGGGGGCGGGGGGTGCCCCGTCTCTGCGCGCCGCGCAGCGGCCAAGCGCCCAACCGGCGGTCCGCCAAGCCGCCTTAGCCACGTTCTTCACGTCGCCACTTGCGTTGGGGCCTTCTTCTTCACGCGGTCTGACACGTGAGATCTTCACAGTCTGTCCGCCGTCAGTAGCTTCAGACGCATTGCGCCGGGGGAGGGGGCCTGTCGCCCGCCCTCGCATCTTAAGGCTGCACCGCCGCTAATAGTGTTTTGCGGGTTGTCGCACCGCAGTGCGCCTCGCGGACGGACCCTGGTCCGCCTGCTTGTCCGGTCTCTCTCTGTGCCTCTCTCTCTCTCTCTGCCTCCATCTCTGCCTCTCTCTCTCTCTCTCTCTCTCTCTCTCCTCTCTCTCTTCTCTCTAGTCTCTCTCTGCTCTCTCCTCTCTCTCTCACTCTCCCTCTCTCTCTCTCTCTCGCTCTCTCTCTTCTCTTCTCTTCTCTTCTCTCTCTCTCTCTCTATCTCTCCCTCTCTCTTTCTCTCCCTATCTCTCTCTCTCTCTCTCTTCTCTCTCTCTCTCTTTCGCTCTCTCGCTCTCTCTTGCTCTCTCTCGCTCTCTGTCGCTCTCTCTCGCTCTCTCTCTCTCTCGCTCTCACTCGCTCTCTCTCGCTCTCTCTCGCTCTCCCTCGCTCTCTCCCGCTCTCTCTCTCTCTCTCTCTCTCTCTCTCTCTCTCTCTCTCTCTCTCTCTCTCTCTCGTCTCTCGCTCTCTCTCTCTCTCTCTCTCTCTCTCTCTCTCTCTCTCTCTCTCTCTCTCTCTCTCTCTGCACTCAGACCGCAGCCGCGACGCGAAGCGCCCCGCCTCGGAGCCAGACTCCCAGGCCTCGCGAGACCGGAGGGGTCCCAGCAGGACCCTACTGATTCGCGTCACCTCTCCCCACCAGAGCGCCCGCAGCAATGGCCCCCAGTAAGCCGGAGCGCCGTCGCTCTTCCAAGCAGCCCCCGAGTTCACGTCCTGCTGCTGAAGGGTCTCTCCTCCAACGCAAGCAGGACTGCGTCGCAGCGTTCAAGCAAGCGGGGTCTGACCGCCCCACGGCCGCATACAACGGGCTTGCCGAGCTGAACGCGGATGAGCTCCAGGCCACGTACGACATGCACAAGACCAACACGAAGAAGCTCGGCAGTGCCTTGATCCGCATGTGCGCCGCCAACCAGATCAGCTACACGCTGGATCACCACCAGCGCAGCAAGCCTAAGAGCATTGGCGGTGACACATCACACCCACCAGCTGGGTCCGCACGTCTTCAGGCTGCGGACACCCAATTCATTGCCTTGGACCCGGCCTTTTGGAAGGTCCAGTCCTCGCCGAACCCACATCACCTGACGACGGCAAGACGTGCAAGCCCAGTATCAGCCTCCACGACTACGAGAGCGGTGAACGGCTGCTGCAACACCACCTCGAGCAGGGTAAGCGTACCACGGGTCAGCTTGCGATTGCTGTCATGGGCCCAAAACACGACAACTACGTCGGTACCGAGCTCGCCGTCCCCGTGCTGAAGCGTCACCCCAAGGCGCCCAAAGTGGTCCACACGCACGTCCCCGTGACCGTGTACCAGCTGGGCCCCAAGGAAGTCGCCTGCACGGAAAAAGTAGCCGTCGCCACCATCGATCCTGCCGACCACGTATGCTGGATTCGGGTGACCATACATGAAACCGAGGCCATCGCCGCAGTCCCCTCATGCATCAGGCCTTCGAGGATCAGTTCTCGGGAGGTGCCCCCGTGAACGGTGGTCCACGCGCCAAGGGTCCTTTCCGAAAGGACACCCCTCCACAGGACCAGGCGCGCCAAAACCAAAAGCACAGGGAGTCCAAGAAAGACGCTCGCCGCCAGGAGCTCGATAGTCAGCTCCAGGACACCTTCAAGGCCCTCTTCCACGGCAACGTTAAAGCCGTCACCATCCTCGAACCCTGCAAAAGCCTAGGCAGGTTTGGATCGGGCGTCGGAAAGAGGTCCCTGGCTGCCACCTTCGGCGTCAGTCTTCAAGCGGTCGACAAGGTCTTGGCGGGTTCAGGGCAACTCGGCGCCACCTACGACCTCAGCACCGTAGGTGCAGACGAGCCCACTGCAGACAAGTACCAGACCGTGTGGTTCCCTGAGGACCAGCCCATCACGATGGCAGATGCGTTCCAGAAGTCGGTGGATTTCAAGGCCCTGGGAGTCGTCAGGCACGGCAAGTCAGGCTTATTTGGGATCCGTGTTTCACGAGGGTCAGACGCCGCCAAGGCTGCTGCCGTCAGCATCCGCGGCTGCGAAGCCACCCTCGCCAAGACGCGCTACCGCATCACTGGCACTGCGGCACGCCACGCCACGCTGACCCAGCTCGCCAAGACTCTCACGGGCCCGTCCGTTAAATGGGACTGTGAGGTCTACCATACCGCCTGGGACCCAGCCACTTCGGCTCAGTTTGCCTTAGTGCGCGCCCATCGTCCCCCACCCACATATACGGTACAGGTCGCAGGGTGCCCCATCCCGTGGAGCATCACCGAGGCCCCGCTGGCTGAGGTGGTGCCGAAGAGGGACAACGTTACCATCGTCACGCATACCACCATCACAGAGCCTGTGACGCCGCCAGCCCGTGGTGGCGGCTTCAGCCCCGCCACTGGCACACTCCTCACCAAAGCGGCCCAGAGCCCTTACCTTCACGACCTCATGACTGCCACGCCCAAAGGCAAGGGCGTCGCACCGCTCCTGATCCCCAAGGAGGAGCCTTTAGCCAAGCGCCACCGATCCTCCAGTGGGAAACGCGACGCCACGCCGCACGCAAGATCACACGGCGCCCCAGGCCGCAGCTCCTCTGCACCCCCGCACGGCACGGATGGAGCTGCCGAGCAGACGGCCGTCCAAGGATCAGGTAGTCATGACCCGCAGCTTGGCACGGTGGCGGCTGAAGGTGGGGGCCACACGGAAGGGGACGCTGCCACAGCCGCCGAGGTACCAGGCGACGCTGACGACGTCGAGATCCTCTCATCTGGTGATGAATATAGCGTGGCATCTCACGAACTCAACACCTTCGGCGAACGCTTCGCAACGGCCCCTAAACTGCCAGATGCCGCCACGACCCGCATCCAACACATGGAACAACAGCACGAGCTGCTTGCCAACACGGTGGATAACATGCAGGTTCAGCGTGCGGGCGTTCTCTCCTCCCAGGCCACACTCACGGAGCACGTCTCAGGTTTGGAACGGGGGCTTGCCGCCGTCGTCACCCAGCAACAGACGGCAACCGCCGAAGCCGCTGCACTGCGTGGCGACATCCAGGCCCTCCTCGGGCACCTCACGGGGGGCACCATCCACCTGCCACAGGTGGCCACTCTCGAAACTATGAAGGAGGAAGCTGCATCAGTTGCCGATCCCGTGGTTGTCTGCGGGTGGATCGACCAGCCAGGCCAGGTCACCCCAGGGACGGGGCCCCCAGGGGCTGACAAAGGCAAAGACAAGGGTCGGGTCACCCAGGAACCCTATTGAAGGTGCCTCAGAGAGCCTGCCTCAGCCCTCCGAGGAAGCGCCTTCAGAGGCATCTCTTCCCTCTTCGCGTCGTATCTCTTTCTTGTCATAGCATGTCAGTTTTGGCAGCAGCACGCGCAAGCTATCTGTTGTAGGGACACCCGTCATCTTGCAGGGGGCGTGATTGTTGCAATGTACATGAGCATGCAGGGGTATCTGAGGATGCGTGCTGACATGCAGCTTTTGGCTCATCGCTCGCGCCGCCCGCCAGGCCTCTCCATCATGTGGCGCCTTGCCTGCAGCCTGGCCCTCCCCTCGCTCGCTGGAGCACACCCGTCTTCAGGCGGTGCGCCCCAGCATGGAGGTGAGGTTTTCCTGCGACATGCTGAACGTGGGACTCATTTCTACCTTTACGATGACAGCATCTACAAGTACGATCACTGCACCATTTTGGACCCGATCGTGAACAGCACCGCCGCCGCGGGTCCGTGCGGCAACGGTTCGCTGGGCGCCATCGTGAGCGCATGCACGCCCTTGTCAACTACGACACATGCATCGAAATCCACCCCCAGCGTGGCCTCGACCGTGGTGCAGCAGATCCTTGACGGGGACGTTGATACAGGCAAGGCACGCAGTGGCGGCTTCAGCCCCGCTGTCGTGCCCCGCTATAGCCCCACGGGTCTCACCACCCCCCTGTGCGCTAGGGGCGAACCCGAGGAGGACCCCGCTTTCTGGCACCTGATGATGATCCGCGCCCGGCTCATACCGCGCGCTGCGGCGTGGGCACCAGGTGAGGACCACCAGGACGTGTTCTGGGCATGGCTCGAGGACTGCGTCCCGTACATCCTGGCGACGCTTCATCTGCCACAGTACGATCACCTCTTCCAGGAGGACTATGAGGACACAACCGACGCCCTGCGCAAGAGAAAAGAGTGGTTTGAGACAGTGTGCAAAATGGATGAGGAAAATGGGAAAAGAGAGGCGGGCCGCGGGGAGAAGAAAAGCGACCGCCCAATGCGCCATACACGAGGTTATAAGAGGAAGAAGCAGAGTATTACACAAGAGTAACTTGGGACGAATGTCTGAGAATACAAGGGGGAGCGTGACAAGATGGCAGGAGAGCTAAAGCTGAGGTGAAAGGGGGCAAATGGGTGCAGCACTGAGGGGGCCGTTAACTGAGTAAAGGGACAAAGCATCTAGTATATGTACGAAAAAAGAGGAAGTAACAAAAAGAAAAAAGAAGAAAGGGCGGTACCTCGCTGATGCGATCCTGCACCACCCGACAGACATGCAGCCGCTTGTCGAGGCGGAGCTCGCCGCGGCACCGATGGAACCGATTAACCCACCACCGCCAGCTGGCCTCGCCCAGCACGCCACGGGTGATCAGGCCGCAGACGACCCCGTATCATGGCTGCTCCAGCACATCGCGGCCAGCGACATCAGCGACACACCCCTGGACTCGTTCCACGCGTCGGACGATATCAACAACATATCCCTGGGCTCGGTCCATGTGGACGATAGCCAGGACGACATGGAAACCTAGGATCGCGACGGCACGACACCACCAGGCGACACGGCCCAGCGTGACCGTGACAGTGAACCCCACTTAGGGCACACCTCGTCGCACAGCAGTCCGCCCAACAACTCGGCCCAGGCCGACCCCTGCGCACAGCTCAACGACGCTGAAGGCGCCACTGCCGCCGACGCGACAAGCCATGCCACTGCATCGCCAGATCATGCCAGCCCGCGCAGTGGCGGCTTCAGCCCCGCTGCAGCACTGGCTGGACCTGGACATCCCCAGACCGCAGGTGGCAGCACCACGCCCCGCACCTCTGTCTGCCGTGTTAACGTGACTGACTCCAACCCCAGTGTCATTGATCACTGGCAGGCCGACATCGACAACGACCCCATCGATGACGAGTACCCAGATGCCAGCGGTCCTCACGAGCTCCAGCACAGCGCAGCGGCATCACGACACTGTGGCTGCCTCATCTGCCTCTTTGTGGCCACGTACGCCATCGTGATAGCAATGCCGTACAAGGACCAGATCGATGGGTACTTGCCGACACCGAGCCGAGACCCCAGCTACCGACAACGACGACGACGTGAAGCGGCGGCACCAGGCCCATCTGTGCCCACCACATTCCGACGCACAACGACATACAACGTCACGTCCGCATTGTGGGCCACTCTCAAGTGGACCAGCGTCAAACTCAGAGATAGCGTCTCGGGCGGAGCCAGCGCAGTCGGGGTCGGCCTCGGGGGTGTCCTGAAATGGGCCAGCGGCAAGCTCGGGGCTATTGCCACGGGTGGAGTCGTGTGTGGTCTTTTACTCGTCAGTGCCAAACTTCTTGCTCAAGGAGCCGTCGGACACGTTGGAGCCCGCATCTGTGCGCGGGCCCTGGACTCATCCACAGCCCAGTGGTGCCTCCGCTGTTGCCAACCGAGCAGGAGGCCGCGCGATGAGGCCACATACAAAATGCCGTGCACGCTTGCCGACGAACACGACGACCAGCACGTGCACTCACTCCGACACCCGCTGCTGCAGGAACACTACGCCGCAGCAATTGCCGCCGCAGTCGCCGATGTCACCACCGCCACCACCGCCGCCATCGTCGAAGTCACTGCCGCCGTATCGCGAGCCTCGTCTGTCACACCAAGATCGACCAGCCCGTCCCCGCGAGACGGCTCCAAAAGCGGCGCGGCATACGGTAACCTACCGACTAATGAGGATGCCACAGCACACGGCAGCGACACCGAGGCAAGGGAAACACGTGAGTGCACCCACGTTAGCCAGTGGTCCATCTTCCGACATGCTGATGCTCGTGGTTCCTCTCCCGACGCGGACACCCAACCACCACGACGGCGAGCACGCTATGCATCACCCGCCAGGCCCCAGGCGCCTTCAGGCCCTGGTATGCCTTACACAGCCCTCAAGCCACCGACACGAACTTACGCAACACTATCCAGCGCGACCCAGCGGTCCCCGTGCCGCCGAAGAGCATCCTCAACGCCCTATACCAAAACGGCTTTGCGCTTGGTAACAGTGGCGTGTCTACAGAGGACATCAAAGACGCTCTGCGACTCCACGACCATTCTCGATTTACCCATGATCTAACACTCCAAGCGCTGGGGCCGTGGACTGACATCATGCAGAGGCCCCCGAACCGCCTCACTTGGGTGCTGGAAGACTCGGGCGGGAACTCAGGCGAGACGATTTTCCCCTACCTCACGTTGGACCTCCGCCAACCCACCACCGACGCGCCCACTGTCTTCTGGCATGGGACCCGCGGCGACCTTGCGGCCCGTCTCGCTGCCAGCGGAGGGCACCTCTTGCCAGGCCCCCGCCGTGAAACGAAGGGTCGAACTGGCACCAACGTTGGCCGCACGTACGTGAGCGTGCACACTTCGCTGGCCGCGTGGTACGCGATACCGCCCCACCCGCCCTACAGTCTCGAAGACGACACCCTCGCGTGGGGACCCATCGCACTCTGGATGTGCGAAGCCACCCAACCACCGCGCGGGGAAAACAGGCACAACTACGTGAAAGGGGAGGCCCACGGAGCGCGCCTCATTTACCCTCGGGCCCTGAGCCTCCTCATCCGCATGGACTGGTGCGCCCTCACAGAAGCTGCTTCCAGGTGCCGTGCCCTACCACATGCCTATGGCATGGGCGACTGTGCGCACGCCCTCCACATCGCTGGCTACGATCATCCAGATCTCCGTGAGGCGGCTGAAGCTCACGACCAGGAAGCTAGCACCAGGCGCAGATTAGTCATCGCGGCAGCGTGGCCACCGCCGCAGGCACTATACTCGCCAGAGGCAGCGCGAGTATGGGCCAAACAGCATTACGACACTGAAGCAGCCACCAGGGACGACCCTAACCAGCCCCGCCCACGCGTCTCGCTTCGCAAGCTCCAGCTGGACCCGAAACCACTCATCGACCTGGTGTACACTGGCTTGCAAGCCGCCCCCGTGCGGGGGCATCCTGACGCACGCGAGTCGCGCCCCAGCGGCTCCAGCCTTGGGGCCGCGTCTGGCCCACCGCGCACTTACCAGTCAGGTGCCGCCCTGGCACACAGTCCAGACCGCCCATCGACGACATCAGGAGCCGACGACCGCCGTACGCCTTCCCTCATCAGCGCGGCCGCCGCCCTCGCCCGAGGCCACGCCCGCCCACGGCGATCCGCCTCTCGTGCGTCACGGCAGAGTGGCGAAAACTCCACCTCGGACTACAGCGACATCGAGACGTGGGAGCACATCGTGACGGAAGTGGAGCCGACCGCCTACCACGTTTTCGCTTTCCACGTCCGTGATGTGCGGGCCCGTGTCAATGCCCCTGGCATCGAGGTCTGGCTCGACCCTGGCGATCACCACGACGGCGCCTACTTACCGAGGGGGACGACCGTCATGGGCCATCGCGTTATCGACCCTGAGGTGGTGGGTCGTGACGGCTGGGCCATCCTCCACCACGACCATGGCGATACCACTACCAAGCTCTGGGCACCGACCCAAGTCCACGTCAAGGCGGACGACACCTGGCGCACGGTCATGGTACCAGCGGACATGGGGCCCCAGTGGATCGAGTGCCATGCCGAGGACGCTCGCCTCCCCGCCGAGGTTGTCCGCACTACAGGCCAATCCTGGTTTGCTGACGTCTGGCCCTTGTGGGATCGCCCTCGACCCCACCCAGACGACCCAGGCAAAAACGAGCATGCGCTCCCGCCTCTACCAGGACGCTGGTCTTGCCTACAGTGTCGATTCCAATGCTGTCAGTACTGTGCGGCTCGCCGCAACACGCAGCTCGGCACCTCGGGCCAACCAACGTGCCCAGACTGTGCCCGCAGCGGACTGCGTACACTTATGGACTGGTCCACGGACTACTCTTGCAACAGTTGGACTTGTGCATACAGCACCGACAACAGGGACTCCGACACATGCTGCCTGTCCAGCAGGTGCCCCCATCCCCCCAGTCCACACAGCCTGCTCGACGTCCGTGCCACAGGGATGCCGCCGCACATCCTTGCCCGCCAATTCGGCAACGCGCCAGCCCACCACGACCTCAAGGACCCCCCCCGAGCGCCTTCAGGCCCCGGGGGGGAACCTCCACAACCAGGCCAAGCAGGTTACCAGGGTCAATGGTACTTCCCACCGAGGCCGCGGCGCGTCCCCAGGCAGGGACTGCCTGACGGCACGAGGCGGCCACCTGGGTTCACAGGAACGGGGATGCCCGAAGAACCGTTCCCCGACCAACCTCTTTGGAGGGAAGGCTACGTGCTCTTCGGCCCCCACCAGGCCCTCAAGGAGGAATTCACCTTCACCAAGACGGTACGCCGACCCTACTCCCTAGCCATCACCAACATGTACAGGGACCGTGTCACGGTCAGGACCGTCTGCGAGTCGATCGCCGAGCGCATCCACACTACCCGCACCCGCTGGCGAGATGTGGTACTGTACTGGGACGCCGAGGGTGGTCCTGGGCCTCAAGCTCTCGACTATGACATGCGACTCTGCGACGCCATGGTGAGCCGTGCCACGACCGAAGCCGAGCTAAACCACGACCGCAGCAACCGTGGTAGTTTCTGTCTCTATGGACCAGCGCACCAGCGAGCTGTAAACATCACGGTGCTCCCCGAGCCACAGAACATCGACTACATGGAGCATGTGCGGCGATACTCACCTGTCGGGGAGACCTACCCAGACCACGCCTACGAGCACGTCTATCGGGGCTGGCGGCGGCCCGACGTGCCCACCATCCTCCCCGACACCCGCCCGCTCTCGAGAGCCGACCAGCAGCGCTACCAACAGCACCAGCAGCGCATTCAGCAGCGCGACCAACGCGACGCAGGTCAGCCGAGCACGCCACGCTACCGCTCTCCCGCGCGAGTCCCGACAGGCGGCAGCACGGCCTACGGCGGGGCTGCCGCCTATTACCGTGGCCCCATTGGCGCCAGGCCCACGGCGGCTGGAGCAGCCGCCTCCAGCCACGGCCACGCCCCTCACGCCAGGGCGCACCCAGCGGTCATCGGCTACCCGCGTGCACTCGTGCAGGCCCCCCCACGGGCCACCTCGCCCGTGCCAGGGTCCACGCGCGCCTGGGGCCAGTACTCAGGCCGACATGATGGCACCCCCAGCAACCAGCCCGCAGTGATAACCCCTGCGGCTTCAGCCCAGGGGGCTGCAACAAACCGTGGCAGGACAGGGCGCCCTGAAGGATGGCGTGATGCGAACGTGCGTGCTTGTCAACCGCGCCAGCACACGCCCCCGCCAAACGTGGCTGCAGCGCTGCGCCCTGCCCAGGCAAAACCTGCCCCACCTGAGCGGGAGAGGCAGCCGCTTGTACCGCTCGTCCTCACGTACACCCAGGCGCATCACAGCGCCTCCCCGCGGCACAGCGAGGGAAGCGCCCACCACGTCAGCCCCCGCCCCGACGCTGTCGACCCTGTCCAGGCCACAGCCACGGCGGAGGGCGGCACAAGCGCCTCCCGCCAGCCCAGCCCATCACCCTGCGCGGCGCCGATCCGATCCCCGAGCAGGGCGGATTCTGAGCGCGCTAATGCCCAGGCGACCTCGCCACGCGACCGCCACACGGGCGGGCGCGTCCCGCGCAGCAGGTCCTGCAGCCGCCACAGCTCACGCAAGGCCCCAGGGAGCTCCACGAGCTCGCCGCCTCGCGAGACTCAGGCTGATGGCCGAGCCCCCGAAGTGGTGCCACGCTTCGGGGCCAGCGTCATCGAACCTGGCCAGGTCGACCTCGAGCCGACGCCGTCCACGGACCACGAGCCGCCGCTGCCCACCCGCGTGATCGCCCCCATCGACGAGGCGCCGACCTTCGACCCGTTCAAGAACAAGTACCGTGTCAAGGACCTTGCGGCGGGTTTCGGCGGTGGCTCACCGCTCTCACCTCAGAGTCGGGGCGGAGCCCCGCCACCTCAGCCGCTGCCGCGGCAGCGGCGGCCCCGCGGGGAATCAGCCCTGTCCGCAACGTGGGCCTCACGGCAGCGGGCATGGACGAGGCCCAGCGCCAGGCCACCGACCGCGCTGCTCGAGCTGTTCCACCAGATGCTGCTCATCAAGATACTGACGGGGCGGGCGCGCCACCGCAGGACGGACCAGCGGGGTCGCGTGCGCAGTATATGCGCGTGCGTTGTGCCGCTGCCGCGCCGAGCCGCCGCCGCTGGTTCGCTTTTGCTTTTGTGTTCGGCAGGACGGATCGAGGAGTCGCCTCCCTCTCCCTCTGCTGCCGTCTCACCTCTCCTCCCCTCGTCCCCTTTGGTACTGGAGTGAGGAGGAGTTTTCGAGACAGTTTTACTGACGTTTATGAACCCCCCCTGGCGCAGTGCCGACCATGTCTCGCCTATACTTCTGGCCTGACGGCGGCTTCAGCCCCGGTCAAGCTAATCCATAGGAACGCCATTAGCTCCTACTGTGGCCAAGCCTTCTACCTGGGCGAGGGTCAGGCTGACCTACACCGTGCGGGGCGTGCAAACCCCAGCTCCACCGATGGAGACGGGCCAGGTCGCTCCATACACCTCGTCAGCCTAAACATCACCAGTCTCTCAGCGAACTGGCCAACCATCACCGCTCTTGGTGTCGACCACTACGCCGCAGTCATAGCACTGCAGGAGACCCGACATGCCAAGCCGACCAGACAAGCCATCGCTACCAGCGCCGCCAATCCACACCACGGGGGATACCACGCCAGTCTTGGACCTGACCTGGATCTGGCGCGAGCCCAGCGCAGAGCTGCCCACGGCGGCAAAGACCACACCGTCGTGGGCAACACTGGCGCCTCGGGAGGGGTCGCCATCCTCTCTAAGGATGCCATTGTCGACTCCACTGTCGACGACACTGCGCCCTGTATCGTCGCCCTCAAGGCCAAGAAAAGATGGCACGAGGCCTTTCTCCCGCTCTGCACTCAGCACCGCCGCAGGCGGCGACGAACAACCACGGGCCCGCTGGGATCTACATAGCGAGCCTCTACGGGGTTGCTGGAGGAGACAGCACAGATCTTTTTCGGCTCGCTGACTGCGCCGCCGCAAGGGTCGGCTCAGCCCCGTATTTCATCTGCATGGACGCCAACACGAACATCGACGACAATCCACACCTGCTGCACATGATGCAGCACGGATTGTTTAACGTCGCTGAGGGCACACCAGACCACACCATGCACACATACGGCAATATCCCTGACTGGGACCGCGTCACCAAGTGCCCCCGCACTTCGCGCATCGATTATATCATCGCCAACCAAGCGGCGCGATCCCTTGTCACCGACTTCTGCTATCTGCGCGACTTGCCAGCGAAGTCCCATGTGGGCCTGCAGGTCACGCTCGACCTCAGTCGCCTCGACCATACGGCCCGACGCCTTCTTGCCCCCACGCCCTACCCCCCCAACGATGGAGCTCACGAGGGTCACGAACTGCAGGCATTAGGGACCCTCATCGCTGGGCGATATCAGGACCGCATGGAGCAGGCCGACACACGCGACGACGTGGAACGCATGTTCGCCCTGGCTAACGAGGCCAGTCATGAGTACCACCTCGCCCGTCTGCGCGACCTGCCACCTCCACCGCCCGACCACCCAAAAAAGAAGCCCCCCACCATGCACGGGCTCACGCCCATGTTTGAGGAGCGACCAGTTGTCCCCCGCGCCTTCCCCACCTACGGAGCTTCCACGATACGCATGAACCGACTGCGCAAGCTCCATCGGCAACTCGGTGAGCTTCGCTTCATCGGACAGCACCATCATTTAGACTGCCGTGCCATCCCGCCGTACCTAGCGCAGCGCATCGACTGCACGTGGACCGCGGCCCGCCTCCTATGTCACAAGCTGCGCCCCACGGTTCTCCTAGACTTCCCCGAGGCCTGGACCCCCGACGAGCCAGCACCTCACGGAGAGCACCTTGACGGTTTGATCCAAAACCTCGACTTAGAGCTGGCGCGACGCGCGAACCGTGCCAAAGCTGAACGCATCAAGATATGGGCTGAGGGCGTCCGCGAGCCAAGCGGGTAAAGGCGGCCATATACGCACGGGCTGCTGACAGCTCGCCCACGGCGTATCTCCGCACGCCTACCACACCTGACGATACGCAACTCCACTGTGACACCAACGCCTTCAAACCTGACAAAGCTAGCACGGACGATAGCGACGCTGACACCGAAGCTGGCGGCTTCAGCCCCAGCGACGGTAGTTCGCCCGACACGGACAACGACGAAGACCACACTTGAGAACCACCACCTGCACAAGTCCCCGACATTCTCCCTGCCAACGCCATTGTTGCTAATACCAAAGACATGCTTAAGCTCATGGTCGACACCTGGGAGCCCATCTTGGGCAGGTACCGTGCCCGTGCTGGACATGACGCCGAAGCCATGCCGACGTGGGCTGACTTCTACGACGAGTACCGACAAGAGCTGCCCACGCCATCACCAGCTACCCCTTTCCACCTCACCGACGACCAACTCATCCACTTTATTCGCACCCGTTCACCGCGCCGTGCGGGGGGACTGACGGCTGGACTACTAAGGAGGCTAAGGAGTTACCCGACGACATCCTTCGCCTCTTCGCCAGCGTCTTACGCGCTATGCAACGCACTGGCACCATCCCAGAACCCCTCCTTCATGTGCCAAACCCGTGCCTCCGAAAAGGCCGAGGCGAACTCCCAACGGACCAACGAATTCTCTCGGTGCTTTCCGTTTGGATGTATGCGTGGGAAGCGCCAGCTTACCGCAGCCTCACGGACTGGCGGAAAGGATGGACCCACGCCACGAGCTGTGGCGCTGTCCCCAAAGCTACCATTGGGGACGTCAGCACCTCTCTTGCCCTGCGCATCGAACACGCCAGGGCCTTACTCCTTCCCTTAGCTGGGGCTGCCCTTGACCGACAGAAGTGTTTCGACTACCTCATCACGGAAATCTGCCTTAACCTTGCGCTTCACGCGGGGTGCCCCCAAGACATCGTTACTGTCCGCAGAAACTTCTACAGTCGCCACAAACGCTACATCCGCATGAACGGAGCGTACTCTAAGGAATTGGCCAGGACCAACGGTCACCTCCAGGGAAGCTCTTGTTCCCTGGACGACATTAAGCTGCTCATGTGTGTGTGGACCAAGAGACAGCATCGATACGTTCCGCGATCACTCAGCACTACCTTTGTTGACGACAGCAACTCCACTACTCACACCGCGCCTGAGTTGCAGAAATCTCTTGATGAAACCGCCCAGTTTGATCGATTTTCAGGTCAACGCATTCACCCTGGCAAAGTGGCGGGGTGGGCGCTCACCGACGAGCTTCACACCGCCGTTACCCAGCTCACTCTGGCGGAACGGCCCTTACGCGTGGTCGACTCCTTCAAGCTCGTCGGGAGTTACATCAACGCCGAGGCAGCGCCGGCTCCAGCCGCGCTTAACCTCACGGCCACCGCTGACGCCCGTGTTCGGAGGGCGACTAGTCGCCTGCCGCGCATTGGCAAGCTCCCATCGCTGATGCTTATTAAGGCGCGGCACGCCCGTTCCCTTGCTGCCAGCGTCTGTACCACGGGCACCGACATTCAAGCCCCATCAGGCCCCGTCAAAACTGCCTACAACCATGCCCTTAAGGCGGCTATCCGCCCCAAGGGAAACAAGTGGGTCGAGTTTTGGACTCTCATGGCCGTGTGCGTCCCAGGACACGCCCTGGAGATTGACGCCATCACGCAGCGTGAAGTTTTCCTGTGTCTGCGGCGACAGGTTAATCGCGACGCTACACTCTGCGGTCTCGTCAGGGATCTCCAACACCACGTTCAGACCCTGTTTGGTGGAGGACCTGTCGGACGACTTGTCAGTCGCTCCAGCAGCTCCGTTGGACCTGGCCCACATTTGGCATCATGTACGACGACTGGGGCTGCCAGATCAGTTGGCTGAACTTACCCCAAAATGCCTTCCTTCACATGCTGCGGGCCTCACAACGCAGAGCCTTTCTGAGGAGGATCAAGCCACGGCGTCACGACCTTGGATACCTTGCCTCTGTCAGACAGGGCCTCGACCTCTTCGCCTGCACGTGGCTCGCCCGAACGAAAGGAGCAGCCAAATGCACTGCCTGGCAGCTGGCGCTCCTCCTGAACTACCTGTCGGGCGGGGACCACACCCAACAGCGACGATCCCGATCAAACACGTCTGCTGACCCCAGCCCCATCTGCCGATACTGCGACGTGGAAGAGGAAACTCAGGAGCACACTGTCCGCGACTGCAAGTGCTGGGCCCGAGAAAGACTCCCTCTCACCACCCTCATCAGTGACGAGCAGTGGGCCCGTCTTCCGCCGCACACAAGACACTGCGGGCTCTTCGATGAAGACCCAGCCCTCCTCGACCTGCAGGCCGACCTCGCGCGGGACCCGCTACCTCAGCCCATACCGCGGCCCCCACCTGAGGGAGATCCTGCGGCTTCAGCCCAGGACTCCTACACCACCTACCTTGACCATGACACTGGTTGGACATGGGTCTACGCTGCCACGGACGGTGCATGCACCAACCAAGCCATCCCATTGCTAGCAAGAGCGGGCTACGGCGTCTACTACGGCATCGACCACCGCATGAACTACAGTGCACGCGTTCACGGCATTACGCAGAACGCACAGCTAGCGGATACCCTCGCCATTGTCCACCTCACGGCATGTGCTGAACGGCCCGTACACGTTTTCGTGGACAACCAGGCGGTGGTCGATGGGTTCCAAAGTATCATTGACGGACACTCACCACCGCAGGGCA
>CAUYUJ010020638.1:238852-263130 GCA_963575745.1 Prorocentrum cordatum | reverse complement strand
GGGGGGGGGTGCGGTGCCGAAATAAAGTGGTCGGTGCGGAGGGGGCACTGGGCGGGCGCTGGAACCGCGGGGGGGCGCCGAGACGGCGCGGGGGAGGAGGCGGAGCGGGGAGGGGGGGTGCGGTGCCGAAATAAAATGGTCGGGGCGGAGGGGGCACTGGGCGGGCGCTGGAGCCGCGGGGGGGGCGCTGAGACGGCGCGGGGGAGGGGGCGAAGCGGGGGAGAGGGTGCGGTGCCGAAATAAAGTGGTCGGGGCGGAGGGGGGCGGCTGGTGCGCGGCGTAGAGCGCGGGGGGCGATGAGACGCGTCGAGGGTGTGGGTGGGCGGAGCGGTGTGGGGGTTGGGGGGCAGGTGCCGAAATAAAAGTGGTCGGGGCGGCTCTCGAGGGGGCTGGGCGGGCGCTGGAGCCGCGGGGGGGCGATGAGACGGCGCGGGGGAGGGGGCGGAGCGGGGAGGGGGGGTGCGGTGCCGAAATAAAATGGTCGGGGCGGAGGGGGCACTGGGCGGGCGCTGGAGCCGCGGGGGGGCGCTGAGACGGCGCGGGGGAGGGGGCGGCGCGGGGGGGGGGTGCGGTGCCGAAATAAAGTGGACGAGGCGGAGGGGGCACTGGGCGGGCGCTGGGGCCGCGGGGGGGCGCTGAGACTGCGCGGGGGAGGGGGCGGAGCGGGGGGGGTGCGGTGCCGAAATAAAGTGGTCGGGGCGGAGGGGGCACTGGGCGGGCGCTGGAGCCGCGGGAGGGTGGGCTGCTGAGAGGCTGCGGGGATGGGGGCGGAGCGGAGGGGGGGGGGTGCGGTGCCGAAATAAAGTGGTCGGGGCGGAGGGGGCGCTGGGGGGGCGCTGGAGCCGCGGGGGGGCGCTGAGACGGCGCTGGTGAGGGGGCGGAGGGGGGTGGTGTGCGGTGCCGAAATAAAGTGGTCGGGGCGGAGGGGGCGCTGGGCGGGCGCTGGAGCCGCGGGGGAGCGCTGAGACGGCGCGGAGGAGGGGGCGGAGCGGGGGGGGGGTGCGGTGCCGAAATAAAATGATCGGAGCGGAGGGGGCGCTGGGCGGGCGCTGGAGCCGCGGGGGCGCTGAGACGGCGCGGGGGAGGGGGCGGAGCGGGGGGGTGATGCGGTGCCGAAATACAGTGGTCGGGGCGGAGGGGGCGCTGGGCGGGCGCTGGAGCCGCGCGGGGGCGCTGAGACGGCGCGGGGGAGGGGGCGGAGCGGGGAGGGGGGGTGCGGTGCCGAAATAAAGTGGTCGGGGCGGAGGAGGCACTGGGCGGGCGCTGGAGCCGCGGGGGGGCGCTGAGACGGCGCGGGGGAGGGGGCGGAGGGGGAGGGGTGCGGTGCCGAAATAAAGTGGTCGGGGCGGAGGGGGCGCTGGGCGGGCGCTGGAGCCGCGGGGGGGGCGCTGAGACGGCGCGGGGGAGGGGGCGGAGCGGGGAGGGGGGGTGCGGTGCCGAAATAAAGTGGTCGAGGCGGAGGGGGGACTGGGCGGGCGCTGGAGCCGCGGGGGGGCGCTGAGACGGCGCGGGGGAGGGGGCGGAGCGGGGGGGGGGGTGCGGTGCCGAAATAAAGTGGTCGGGGCGGAGGGGGCACCGGGCGGGCGCTGGAGCCGCGGGAGGGCGCTGAGACGGAGGGGGCGCATGATGATGATGATGATGATGTGGATGATGATGATGAGGATGGTGATTATGATGGTGATGATGGTGAGGATGATGGTGATGGTGATGATGATGATGATGATGATGATGATGATGATGATGATGATGATGATGATGATGATGATGATGATGATGATGAAGGGGGGGGTGGGGTGCGGTGCCGAAATAAAGTGGTCGGAGCTCTAGACACCCTGTGCAAGAGAATAAAGAGGCCCGAGCTCTAGAGCACAGCTGTGCAAGAGAATAAAACCCTAGAGTAGCCCAAGAGGCTCCCAAGAGGCCTCCTCCTCCCTTCTCCTGCTTCCTCCCTCTCCTCTCCTTCCTCCTCCCCACCCGTGTTCCCCGAACGCTTTCCAAACCGACTCGGGGAACACATGGTCCGATAGCTTGGCAGGCCTCTGGCCACAACATTCGGCCACATAGGCGTTTCCAAAAAGGCAGGGGGCGCGGTGATTCGCCGTAGGCGTCTTCGATCCGCCGCCCCCTGTCGATTCATCGCAGGGGTGACTGGTGTGCTAGACCCTTTCGGTTTTGATTTTGGTTTTTTTTCCAAAAGAACTCCCCCCGAGGCTTCGGCCCGTCCCGCCGGCCACCCGGAAAGATTGCCCAGAGATGGTTGCAAATGGTTGCTCCTGCTCCAGACGGCTCCAAGACAGCCCAAATGGCCTCCGAGACGACTCCAAGACGGCCAACATGGCCTCCAAGACGGCTCAGATGGCCCCAAGATGCCTCCAAGATGGCCCAAGATGCCTCCAAGACGGCAAAGATGGCCTCCAAGACGGCTCAGATGGCCCCAAGATGCACCCAAGACGACCCAAGATGGCCTCAAGATGGTCTAAGACTGCCCAAAAGGCCCGCAAGAGGCCTCCAAGACAGCCCAAGAGCCCTCCAAGACGTCCTCTAGGAAGGCCAGAAAGGGCCAAAATCCATGATTTTCCTTAGGTGCTTGAAGGATTTCGGCATGTTCTTCTTTTCAGCTCTCCGACGGCCCAAGACGGCCCAAAAAGCCCCCAACATCCCCCAAGAGCGCCCAAAAGCCCTTCAAGAGGGAGAACGGAGACACGGTCCACGTTGGGTTCGCGCCCGACCACCGACTCCCGGGTGGCCTGTCCAGGACAGACCAGCGTCATGTTTCCAGAATTTGGCATGATATGCATAAGCACAAACAGCTGGAGGACAGGGGGCAACACCAGCACCTTCGCTTACCCATCCCCCCTTTGACTGACTGTGGGCAATCTACACGACAGACGGGGCAGGGAAGTGGGACACATCAGGGACATAATTCAATTACGGTTGTATGTATGCTTGCATGGTTGCATCAGTGTGCAGGTTTATTAGGACACGGCCGTAGAAATACGACGCAAGAGCTCTGGGTTTGCGTGCTTTTATGCTTACTTCCCGGGGTTGGGGCCATAACTAGTCATGAGCTCGATGAGCCAATTCAGCAATGTGTATATGGGGCGGTCGAAGGGATTACGCACAGCATGTTGATGACACCTCCAGGGAATAATTCATTTATGTGCACGGGAATGGGACGACGGCTTATGTCCCAGTGACTCATTGCAGGTTTGGTTTCCATTGCGACGGAGGCACTGCGTGCGCGGATGGCTTCTGGGTGTAAGAGGGCCCCTCGCTGCCCACAGCGATAGGGGGCCACAATGCGAACCCGACCCCTACCCCCCACGATTTCTGAGGGGGAGGGTGGGGTTCACTTCGCTCGGGAGCTCCCGAACGAAATGAACCCCACCCTCCACCACAGAAATCGTGGGGGGCAGGGATGGGGTTTGCATGTGGCCCCCTTAAGCGTGCCACGGTCGATTCATGCTTCCCTGTCCGGGTCCTCTGCACGGAATGCGGATGCAGGAAGGAGGCCAGGAAGGTCAGCAAGAGCAGGGTACGGAAGCGGAGGGTACGGACGAGGGCGAGGGAAAGGACTCCCCTTTTCTCCATGGTTACTCGCCGACTTTGGAGCAGAACAGTGAGGTTCACGTGTGGACTGTGCAGTTCGATTGCAACAAGTTTGACTACAATATGGCACAACCACCTACTTGCCACAATAGCTGCGGACATTGGGTCCGAGCAGAATCTTGCACTGACGGTTCCGACCGACACGACTTGCTGGGGCTACTTACAGGCACTCAGCGTGTATACCACCATTTGCCTCACCAATGTTGTACTGTTGCTTTCTCTATTTTGCAGGGGTTGCCATTGGCGTAAAAATGCATCCCAGGCGCGAAGAAAAGCCGCAGGACCCGACTACCAGAACTTCGACAGCATGTTCCCTGGGGGCGGAGGGGCTGATATATACAACCCGCCTTCAGGACCTGGAGAGGCCGCCTTCGACTTCAAGTTCTTTGAGGAGCACGGCCAAGGAATAGACATTTACCTATCAGGACCTGCTACGGCTGCTGTTGACGCCCATGTGGGCCCAGACACCCAGCCAATACCAGGACGAGCACGGCGGCAACAACAATGCGACGACGCAACACAATACAGCATCATGACGACGCAGCACGACGACGCTGCACGACGACGCAGCACGACTCAGCAGACCGACGACGCAGCACGGCGCAGCAGACCGGCGACGCAGCACGTGTCTCGTCACACGGTATGTGACGATTCCTGCGACGACAGCAGCACCCCCACCATCCCAACTTGTGAGCCTCTCCTCGAGGAGGTTCTTGGGGACGACGGGATGGATCATATCAGCTACGGATCCCAGCGACATTTCGGCTCAGACGGCTGGATTCGCCCTGAGAACAGAAGAACCACTGACGCCACGGCAGGATCCGCCTCGAAATCCGAAGAACCGTTCACGTCCATATCTGATGATCGGCTTGACACCCAGCTGGGCGACGACACCCAGCCACTACCAGGACGAGCACGGCAGCAACAACAACGACAACGCAGCACGACTCAGCACCAGCACGCGACGCAGCATGAGCAGCACGACTCAGCACGACGCAGCACGACTCATCACGAGCATCACGACTCAGAACAGACAGGCGACGCAGTACAACTCAGCAGACCGGCGACGCAACACGTGCAGCATCAGACGGTATGTGACGACTCCTGCACCGACAGCACCACTACCACCATCCCAGCCCGTCAACCTCTCTTCGTGGAGATTCGTGGGGACGACGGAATGAAGCAGTCCTACTACGGATCCCAGCTTTATACAGACTCCGACGGAGACAATGCCCATGGATTCTGGGAGGAAGGTCCCAACTGGCACTTGGTGCGAACCATTCTGAATCAAGATGGCTCGAGCCCTGTCGTCACGGATGGATTCGCCTTGAGATCAGAACAACCACTTACGTCCATGTTTGATGGTCGGCTGGACGCTCGTGGCGGTGGAGGCCAATGAGGCAGCCGTACCACCAAGCGGAAGCGCATGAAAATCCAGATAGCCAACATCATGAGAGCCATGCTTGGGAAAGGGAAGCCACCCAGACGCCGGAAGAGGCCGCCCGAACCACCGCAGACTGCACGACCTCCCAATGCCAACTCTGGCCAGAACATCCTCTTGAGCATCCTCCAAAAGGCGATATCACAGGTGCCGCGGGATGCGTCACAGGACGTGATCCTGGACAAATTGGAGGAGTTCCTCACAACCAGACGCAATCAACCATCTACGCTGACTCAACCAACCCGCCGACGGCGTTGGGGGAACGACAAATCCGACCAACAACGACCCGACACCGACAAATCCAAGGACACCCAGACGCCAGCTCGACGCTGGAGGGTGGACGAACGACGATTCCCAGGCAAGTTCACTGACGCGGCTCAGGTGTTGACAGCGCTCCGAGACGGTCAAGAGCCTGAAGGGGACGCGGTCGTTTTGAATAAGGTGCAGACCGCGGAGGCCACGGAACTCGCCTCGGCCCACGGGGTGACGAAGAGCCTCACGATCGTTGTCTCCGACACGGACGGCATCAAGACGACTCCAGCTGACGCCGCTAACCCATCCCAATGGGTGCAGGTGCTGAAAGGAGGTCGGCCAAACATGAAGAAGTTGACGTGCAGCAACCTCCAAGGGAACAAGGCCACCGCGCCAAGCGTGGAGGTAGAAGGACCAGAGCCCCCGGTGATGCAAGAAACCAACACGGTGAGGGTAACGATGCAGAAAATAATTCATGACCGACACGCAATGGAAAGCGGCACGGCAGAGGCCGGAAGCGGCTGCCACCGGTGATCTCGACGAAGGTACCATCTTGGCGGCGGAAGCTTTCTCAGAGGTCTTGGAGGCTGGAAAGCTCGTGGCCATCACCGGCTACCTCATGGTCGCCTCCGACGAACTCAACAACGTATTGTCGAACAGCGGTGCTCATGGCAGGTTCTTCCGGGTCCTCGCCAAAGAGCACACGACCCCTGACTCGCCAGGAAGATGGATCAAGCGCTTTGACGACACCAATTGGGCCTACTACACCAAGGTCCTGGTTATGGTGAGCAAATCGAACAACGGTAATGTGGTACTACGGAATGGTGGGGGTAACAACCTTGGTGTCAGCGGCCTTGAGGTTGACGACGCCGTGGCGACGCCTAACCAGCCGGCGGCGCGGCGGCTCCTCCATGTTCCTCGAACCTGGACGGCGAAGGAACTCAAGGCGTGGCTGGTAGCAGCGCAGTGGATCGACGTGGAGGTGGTGTCTCCGCCGCACACACTGAACGCACCTTGGGTAGTACGAGCCAAACCCAAACGACCAAACTCCGACCAGGCTTGCGACGCATGGGCAATGACGCTCAAGGGACAGGAGCAACCCATCCAGGTGCAGCGCTTCGTGCGAGGAGCCGGTGCACAGACGACCCGACCAACAGAGACGAAAAGGTGGAGGTGGGACTCCAAGCAGCAAGCCGACGTCGCACAAGGCGACCATCGTCGAATACCGGAGAAATACGAGCAGGAAGACAAGGACCTCGAGGCCATGGACGAGGATGCTCGAGCGGCAGAGCGCGCCAAGAGGATCGCTGCCCGCGCTGCAGAAGATGCGGGGGCCAAGGAACGCATCAAACGGGCCCGACAACAGGCTGCCGCTGCGGCTCCAACACAACAGCAGCAACAGCAACAACTGCATCAACCAACACAACAGCGACAACAACAGCAACCACGACAACAACCACCACCGACGGCGCCTGCGAGTGGAGCAAAAAGGAAAACCAGTTTGAAGCAATCGACCATGGCACCAACGGCGGCGACTGCAGATACCGAGCTCTCGCGGCCAGTTGGGCGCTTCTTGGTGGCGTAGACAAGGCCACGCGTGACAACGCGCTCCAGCGAGGGAAGATGGAGCGAATGGCTAAGACCTTACGGACACAACTTGCGCTGCGCATCAGCGAGGACAGGTCTTACTATGAAAATTTCTGGAGCGCTGTGCCGATGCGTGAGGACCACGAAGACGGGACTGTGCCGACCAACTGGGACGAATATGTGATGGCTTGCAAACGGAGCAAGCGATGGATTGACGGGCTGTCTTACCAGGCGGCCTGCGACCATTTTACCAAGCATGTCTGCATTTACGCGGGTATTGGGGAGACGATGCAAAATGTCAATTGGGTGGACCCGGTTACCTGGTTCCCACGAGATGCTGCGAAAGCTCGGGCTGCTTTACTACAACCCGCCCTGCACGAGGGCACCTGGAAGGGGCAGTGTTACATCCTACTACCACACGACAGTGAACGACACAAGAAAGAAACCAAACGACCGAGCCAACAGCAAGTGCAGGAACGCATGCGCAAAACTCATCGTTTTGGAGGGCCCAAGAGCCTGGCGAGCGAGGACTCTTGGCTGGAGCCCCTCGGGCGCGGCTCAGCGGCCAGGAGGGCACCTTCTAGCGCCCCTGACTCCTGGTTAGGGCCCCTGGGCAGGGCGCCGTCTACCCGACCAGCCGGGCGACGCCCTTCCGAAGCACCACCGACGCCAGCACCGACGGCTGCTACGACCAAGCGACCGACAAGCAAACCGACCACGACACCCGTTACGACGACACGGAAGCGACAGCTCTCTACACCAGAGCTGGCGCACGCCCTGAAGAAGACCAGAACGCCGACGACACCACCTCCCGCGCCCAGCCGGCAGACGCCGCTACGCCGGCCTGCGGCGGCTGTTCTCACACCACTCTGGCTCTGCGCTGACTACACAGGCGCTCGAAGGTCCACCAGCTACGTGCCAACCACTGCTGCACGTACTGGGAGTAAGAGGAGCGGTAGAGGGAGCGGAAGGAGGAAATACAGGACGAAGAGCAGATCAAACCTCTGTGGCTGTGACGGAACGCCTCACGCGGAGATATGGCATCTGCCAGGAACTGGTTACCGCACCAGTCTGTACCGAAGTCACGCGTACAGCTTGGACATGGAAAAGCCACGGTGGAGTGATCAAAAAAGGCGAACGGTATTCTGTGCAACCAAACTACTATCTGAACCGCGAGAGGGGGAAGCATTTGAGGGTCAATCACAAAGGCGACCACACTGGAGCTGGCACGCTGCGCGCGCCTGCTCCGCCAGCTGAGCTTACCCACGCCCTTCCCGACGACCAGGCGCGCTGGAAGTGCCCTATATGTGGAATAAAAAAGGCTCCGTCGACCAACACGGTCGGCTCGTGGAGGATTCCGAAAGACCACAAGGAGAAGGAACACCCGGGGTTCACCTCACAGCAGTGGCGGATCCTCGCCAGACGGCAGACCCTGCTCAGGAAGTCGACAGACGGCAAACTCGACCATAACTACACACGCTCTACCCCGCTCCCTCCCCTTCCGCCCGAACAGGCGCGGACCGACGAGGAGCGGCGCGTACGCAGGCGGAAAGAGCCCAATCGGGTGAGGAGTCGTAAGCAAGACGACAAGGCCGCCACGGCTGCTACAACAGTGACGCCTGCCTCCCGTTGCTGAGGCGGGTCTCGCGCCTGCCTGCCCTCCGAGAGCACTCCCTGAACCGATCAAGATTGCGACCATCAATCTCGCCTCTTGGTCACGACACGGCGTTGCCCTCTCGGAGGCAGCGGAAGCGGACGGGATAGAGGCGATCCTGGTACAAGAAACACAGGTCACGACCGCTGAGACTCAGGCGGCCCGCCAGCTGGCCTCAGCGAAGGGATGGGTCTGGACTACTGGTACTGCCACAGGTACTCACACGCTGGGACGGTACGGGCGCTCCCGCGACGAAGTGGGCGGGATCTGCGTACTTACGCAACGGCGTGCGCGAGCTACCTACATCGATCACGTGCGGAACACGGACTACCAAGGAGCCCCTGGGGGCGGAGAAGCGGCTTTGTTCCGACTGGAGACGGCCACGAGCAGTATCATTCTTGCCAACATCCACCTGCGTGCACAGGCGGACGACGAATCACGATTCGATATCCTCCATTGGGTGGGAGAGCAACATGCACGGATTGGTTCTGGTCTTCCTCTTGTCGTTGCAGGGGGCTATAACCTACTCCCGGACGACAATCTGATTGTGGACATTGGATCATTCTTGGGTCTTCGTGTATTGGCCCCTACATCACCAACGCGGTGGAACAACGAAAGGACTCTGGACTTCTTCTTGGGGACCAACATGATCAACCTGAGCAGCATCACGGTACACGCGCGCCGCTTCTCCGACCACAACATGGCACATGTGATGGTAGACACGAGCGTCGTGCAGCCAGCAAAGGGCGTTGCCTGGAAGCGAGCTGCGCGGTTTGCCCTACGACGGAGCTCAACCAGACTGGCTCCCAATACAACGACCACTACCACGACGACCACTACTACGACGACTGCTGCTACTCCACGTATCCAAAATAACCCTCCCACTGCGACCCCTACTCCGGCTCCCACCCACCTGCTCCCACTCCAGGAGGGACGTTTGTCTATGGTGACGGCGACGCAGGTGAGGGAGAGGAAGGAGCTGTTGAGGGAGGGCAGAAGGAGGCGAAGGAACACATGGAAGGAAAAGCGGTGTACACCGAGCGTTTGGCCGCACAGTGGCGCTCACAGTCCACATGTGTGCCGGATCAGCTTGTCTCTGTTACTGATCGCTGGATGTGGTGGTGCACGCGTGCAGAAACATGCCTGCGTTCTGAACCAGATTTGATCGTCCGTGAAGGCGAAGTTGGAAAATCGGCTTTCGAATACGCCCCGTGGTCACGAAAATAACGGGGAATGATTCGTATACGAAGCATGACAGCTCCGGCGACTTCTCCAACACTTGGGAGAGATGCCTGGCAGGAGGGGTAGGAATGCAGCCAAACTTCTTGCACAGTGGCGCCGACGGGCTCGTAAATTGTGGAGGTTAATGGGCACTCCAACCCCCAACCCTACTCCAACCCCTACTTCCAACCCCAACCCGGACCCTACGGGCAGTGAGGGAGGAGACGGAGGAGGAGGCGGAACAATGACGGTACGAATGGGCAGTGAGGTACGTTCGCGCTGTGAGGTGGGAGGAGGAGACGGCGGTGGAACAACGACGGCGGCTACGGTGACGAATGTGGCTGCGGCTAGCAGTAACAACGACCCAACAGCGGCAGCGACGGGGCAACAGGGGATTACCACCACAACCACGCCTTCCAGCTACACCAACCCGTAGGAGCGGGAAGGGGCCATGAGGGAGGTAGAACGGGCACTATCTGCATGTCTGGAGGGATCCAGAAAGGAACGGCTCAGAGTCTGGAGGCAGAAACTTCAGGCAGACGGGCTGGGCAAGACCACAGCGGTCTGGATACGGAAACCAAGTATCGTCGTATTCCAACACTGCGGTGCAGGATCCTACACGGAAGGTCCCACAAGGAACGGCACGCGCTGCGACGGACTACTTCGACCGGGATGTTGTCAACCGCGTCAGGAATTAGGCCAAAATCATTGATGTTCCCAAGGTTTTTGTAGGATTTTGGCATCTGTGTCTTGTCGGCATTTCGACGGCTCAAGACGGCCAAACAGGCCCCAAAAATCGCCCACGAGGCCTACAAGATGGGGCCATGACGGCCCAAGAGGCCCCCAAGACGGCCCCAAGAGGGCCCAAGAGGCCTCAAAGACAACCAAAATGGCCTCCAAGACGGCCAAAATGGCCCCAAGATGCTTCCAAGACGGCCCAATATGCACCCAAGACGGCCTAAGATGGCCTCAATGGCCCAAGACGGCCCAAGAGACTCCGAGAGGCCTCCAGAACGGCCCAAAAGGCGTCCAGGAGTTCTTCCAGGAGGGCACGAAGAGGCCAAAAACATTGATTATCCTGGGGCTTTTGACAGATTTTAGCAGTTGCTTTTTCTCGGCATTCCGACGGCTCAAGACGGCGCAAGAGGCCCCAAAGATCACCCAAGAGGCCTCCAAGATGGCCCCATGACGCCCTAAAAGGCCCCCAAAACGGCCCCAAGAGGGCCCCAAAACGGCCCAAGAGGCCTCCAAGACGCCCAAGATTGCCTCTAAGAACCCCTGAGATGCCCCAAGAGGGCCCCAAGACGACCCAGACAGGCCCCCAAAACGGCTTCCGACGGCGGCAGACGAGCCAGGAACGCCCTAAGACGGCCAAACCTCCTCTTCTTGCTCCCCCATGTGCTCCCCGAAGTCTTTCCAAACCGACTCGGGGAACAACTGGCCCGATAGCTTGGCCAAGCTATGGCCCAGCTGTCGGCCACAGAGGCGCTTCCAAAGGGGCAGGGGGCGGCGGTGATTCGCCGTAGGCGTCTTCGATAATTAGTTCTGGGCCACGTCTACATCGCAGAGCAGGGGGTGAATGGCGGTTGGGAAGGGGCATGCCACTGGTTGACAAAAGCATTGCCTCGATTTGTGGCCGCCGCGATCGCAGCGGCGACCGCCACATTCGACATGGCGGTTCGGTCCGGGGTCGGACATCACGCAACGGCCACATGCGAAGCGGGAAGCAAGGCGACTCCGACGACGAGAGGCAACCACGACACGCCGACGCACACCACAACCGCGGAGCACGGACGCCGCCGTCGCGGCCGACGGCCACCGAACGCGCGGGGGCGCGGCGGGGCGGCGCTTCCGATGCTCTGCGCCGCCGGGATCGCCGCGGCGGCGACTGCCAGGCGCAGGGCCATTGTCTCTGCTGGCGCGCGCGCGCTCGCCCGCTCGGCTCCGCTGCGCTGCCCTGCTGCCCGCGTTGCTGCCGCCGCCGCCGCTGTTGCTGCTGCTGCTGCTCCTGCTGCTGCTGCTGGTCGCTCGCTCGCTCTGCACTGCTACTCCGCTTCTGATGTGCCAGCTGTGCGGGCGGCGCGCACTCGCTCGCTCGTTCTGCGGCGCTCCGCTGCGGCACTCCGCTGCGGCTCTCCGCCTGCGGCGCCCCGTTGCTGCCGCGCGTTGCTGCCGAACCCTGCTGCTGCTGCGGCGCTGCGGGGCCGCCTCTGCCTCCCTTTGAAATCCGACGCCGCGCCACATTTGCAACATCGCGGAGAAGCACGACAAAAAGCCTGGATCCCATTGTTCTGCGGCGTCGCTCGGGCTGGATCGACCCGTGATGGCCCCAGGGCCTGAGCCAAGGCAACCAACATCGCCCGTGATGAGAAGATCGCGACGCCAAGATCCCTGGGTATGCCGCTGAGCTCTGCCGCCGACGCGCGCTCGCGGCTGCGGCGACGGCGGGAAGGCCGCGGGCCGCTGGACGGCCGCGCGGTCGGGCATGGAGGGAGGAGGCGGGCCCGATCGAAGCTGGTGCTCGGGCAGAGGCCGCGGGTCCTCCGCTCCGATCGGCGGGGCGGCCCGCAGGCGTGGAGGAAAGACGGAGGAGGAAGGAGGATACACTCGGGCTGTTGGAGGAACAAACGCCAAGAATAAGGAACGAAACCCCTGTTTGGCACCAGGAGTACCTGGGTGATGGGGGGGCATGGGAATAACCACGGAACGACCTACGCAACAGAAAACCCTTTTCCGAAACAAAAGCGGTCCTTGATTCAGCGCCTTGACAAAACGACAGCGGGGCCATAGACCGTACCATGTTCGGACTCCACGCAGGCCCCGATCCAGCGCTGCGCGGTGCATGCAGTCAAGCCGTATAAAGACTCACGAGAAGGATGCAAGGGCCCTGGAAAGCCATGTCGACACTTTGAAGAGCCAGGCGCAGCCAGCGAAAGCGGCCAAGGTTGGGCTGAAGGGTAAGGATGCCTGGGTAAAAAGGGAGATCTGATCTGGGGCGGGGTTTGATTTGAGCTGGCTTGGAGGGTACCAAGGGGGTCTGGGCCCGCCCTTTCGTGGCTGGTCGGGGGGTCTAAACCTGCTCGTCTGGGAGGGCTGTGGCCCCCGACCTTGTGTTGCAAAATCTGAGGCAGCCTTGGAAAGTTGTTCGTCCTCACTGCGCGGGTTGACTGTAGTTCCTTTGGTTCCGATGGCCAGGCACACTTTTTTACAAGCGCGAAGAAGCCCTGTGGCGAGGAGGGGACAGGGAGGGGAAGTGAGGGGGGGTGAAACAAACAGAGCAGCTCAGCCCCGAGCTGCTGCACGAATTAGCCCTAGTCGGGCGGCCAGCGTCGACAGCCGCCAGCGCAGCGCGGCGCGCCAAGCCGCTTCGGGCCCCCCGACGGGCCCGAAGCAGCGCCGCGGCTCGCCGACGGGCCCCCGCAAGCGCGCCCCCCACCCGGCCCAGACCAGCAACGGATCAGTTGGGTGCTCGCAAGCGCCCCACACTCGCACGCGGGCCTGCCTGGGGCCCGCGACCGGAGGCAGCAACGGCGGGGGCGGCAGCAGCTGCTGCCAGGCCTGCGCGGCGAGCGTGGCTAGGCGAGCGCCGTCGGCAGCGCGCCAGAGAGCGCGACCCCGGGGGGCAGGCAAGCCAGCAGGGCGGCCTCGCTTAAGCCGCCCGCCCGCAACTCGGCGCGGCGGACCTGGCTCCACTTGGGGCCGGCCCCACACGGCCACCGTCTCGGTGACGACGTAGCCCGCGAGGACCGCGCGCAGGGCGCCAGCCGCGCCCGGCGCGAGCTCCTCGCTTTCCAGCAGGCGCCAAGTGGCCCATCGGACAAACCCGTTCGCGACGTGCCCGAGGTCGGCGCGCCGCCCAGCCACCGCGCGCGCCCCGCGCCGCGCTCAAGCTAGCGTCCAGCAGGGTCGCGCGGCCATCTTGCAGCAGGCGGTCGCACGGCCGCCAGCCGCTGGGGGCCCGCGGCACGCCCTGCCAGCACTCGGGAGGTCGGCCATACTGCGCCGCGCGGCCGCAAATGGCCCCTGCTGGCGGCCGTGGCCTGCCTCCGCTGCGCCCGCACGGTCACGCCAGAGCTCGAGCGGCAAGCGCCGGCGGCGCAGCGCCTTCGCCGCCTGCCACAGCGGGGCAAGGGACCGCGGCGGGCCAAAAACGAATTCGGCAGCAGCCCGAAGCCCGCCTTGGCAGACGGCCTGCCGCGCGGCCGACCGCAGGCTGGCCAACTCGCGCGCGGGAGGTCGGCCACGCGAGGCGCCGTTCACGCCAGCAACGGCGCCGGCCGCCGCGCCGAGCAAGCAGCGCTGCTGGAAGCCAACCGGCAGTTTGGCGATGCGGGAGAACCGCCCCGCCCGAGTCCGCGCGCCAGCCACCGCGCAGCGGCGGCCTCTCCTTGCGGTGGACGCGACGCCAAGGTCACGGATACCATAGCTGGAAGCAACACTTGGGGTTCGGGGACAGGCTGTGTTCGCGAACTGGCGGCTCTCGTCCCTGTTGAGATGCTAGTCCATGGCGGTCTCGAACTCCGCCGTTAACCGCAGCGCCTCGCGCTCGGCCTCCCCGACCTCAACCGCCTCGCGCCCAGTGCCGCGCGCCCAGAGAGTGAAGTCGTCGACGTAAGCCCTCTGCTGGAGGCGGTCGTCGAGCCTGCCGCATCGCCGTTACCAGGGCCAAGTCAGCGCGCTGAGGAAGCAGACGGCCAAGGGGCATCCTGGCAGCATGCCGCTGGACGGCGCCCATGGCTCGCCGATCGCCTGGCCAACCCGCGCGCGCCGCTGCGCCGAGTAGGCCGCCATGGCCGGCGCCACCACCCAACGCGGCCCTCTGGCCCGCTGCAGGGCGGCGGGGAGCGAGTTGAGCCCAACGTGGTCGTAGGCGCTACGCCAATCCAGGGCCGCGCCGGCGACGGTCTCCCCCAGGGCCTCCGCCGCCTCGAGCTCCAGCGCGGGTTCCCAAGCGAGTTTTTCCGCGCCGCGCCAGGCGTCGGCGCCGCCCGAGCTCAGCCGCCACCGCACGAACAGGCGCGCGCGCCCCACCGCCCACATGCGGTGCAGAATGGGCAACAGCCATGTGGGACGTCTGTGTAGAGGTCCGGTACCCCCGTCAGCTTCAGGGGGCAGCAGGCCCTCCACCTCCTCTAGGAAAAGGGCGATCCAACCGTGCAGCTCGGCCAGCAGAAGACGAAGCTCGCCGACCGTCCACCCGTCGAGCCCTGGCTTTTTGATTTTGGGCATTCGGCGAGACACAAGAAACGTGAAAAACAGCAATCCGACAACGCAGTCAACATAGAGTATGGGCAGGACGAGGTGGCATGATGCGGCACGCCTGGAGGGTGACAGCATGACGCCCCGCCATGTAAACTTCGTCACATTCGTGTTTCACCCTGGGGCCCGTGAGGGGCGTTAAAGAGTGTGTGTGTATGTATGTATGTATGTATGTGTTGTGTATGCGTGTGCGTATGCATTATATATATATATATATATATATATATATTATATTATATATATAATATAATCATACGCACCTCTTCGAGGGAGTAGAGCTCAGAGGCGATCAGTACGTACGCGGGGCGCCGCGTTCGCGATTTTGTCTGGCCGTTTCGCTAGGGACATCTTCGAAATTCTGAAAATCGGTGGCACCCCTCACGCAGATCGTGACGTCAGGGTCCAAATACACATGGGAGCTTCAACATTTTAACATAACACCTTCAAAAACACATTGTAAATTCAATAAGTTTGACCCCGATTCTCAGAGAATGGCGGTTTCGCCTGAGACATCCTCCCAAAATCGAGCCCCGACGTACCTTCTGGTACCCCAGACCCCGCCTCGGAGCCTCCTGTGGGGCCTCCTGGAACCTCCTGGGGCCTCCTGGGGCTTTCTGTGCCTTCTGGTGCCCCAGACCCTGCCTCGGAGTCTCCTGGGGGTCTCCTGGAACCTCCTGGGGCCTCCTGAGGCCTCCTGCGGCCTCCTGGAGCCTCGTGGGGCCTCCTGGAGCCTCCTGGGGTCTCCTGGGGCCTCCTGAGGCCGCCTGGGGCCTCCTGGGGCCTCCTGGGGCCTCAGAACTACATGCACGCACAGAGACACAAATCACACCCAACACATCACACGCTAGACAAACATAAAACACACACACACACACACACACCTACAACGCACAGAAAACACGCACAACACAGAGCACACATCACACACACACACACACACACACAACACTCACAATCCCGGGGCCTCATGGAGCCTCTTCCGGTATCCAAGTCGGGCCTCCTGAGGTTTCCTGGGGGGCCCTGGTACACACATCGCAAGGTGTGGCAACCCCACTTGAGCTCGAGTGCGACCTCGATCTTAGATTCTTCTGCGTTCACCTCCTGCCTCTTCCCCTTCTCTTAGGCACGCCCTGGCGACGCTGCCCCAGCTTCCCCTTCTCCATCTCCGATCCCGCAGCAGTCATGGTGTCTCCCTGCTTCAAACGCCCTCTCTGTCTTTGTTTATGAGCCTGGGCACACACGTGCCACTTGTATGTGTATGTATATATAGATATGTGTATTTGGATGTGCCGGTGCATATGCATATGTACACGTGTATGTGTATGCAAAATGCATGTGCAGCATGAGTATGCATATGTGTGCAGATGTGTGGATACACAAGTATATGTACAGATGTGTTTGCATACATGCATGGGCACGTGGATGAGTGCATGTATATGTATATGTGAAACTAGATGTGCAACGTAAGTGTAGTTGTACGTGTACAGGTATCTGGGCATGTGAATGCAAATAAAAATGTGTAGATGCACATGTATAGGTATGTGTAGATGTGCATGTTAATGGATACATGTATATATATATATATTAACATATGTATACAGTTTCTTGAAAATACACATATGTGCGAATGCCTCCATCGATACACGTGCATGACTCACTATACGGATCTAGATGTGTGTGCGTGTGCGTATGAGTGTGTATGTGTTTGCACGAGCACGAATACACACAAATGCCGGCACATATACACACATATATATAAATATATATAATCACGAACATACACAAATGCGTACGTACATGCCGCCATATTCCCCCCTCCATCCCTCTCTCCCTCCCGTCTCCTCCCGCCTTCCGGCCTCCTTTTCCGTCCTTCCCTCCCTCCCCTCTCCCTCCTCCACCACTTCTCTCCCCGCAGCCCAGCCGGCCGGCGCGCGCGGGGCGCGCGGAGGGGGGTGGAAGGCGCGCCGCAACGGGAGGGGTACTGGAACGGAAGGGGCGCTGCGTGGGCGCTGCGCGAGCCAGGAAGCTTCGCGGGCGGGAGGTGGGTCGAGGGGCAGGAGGGGGAGGAGGGGGAGGAGGGTGGAGGAGGAGGAGGAGGAGGAGGAGGAGGAGGAGGAGGAGGAGGAGGCGGCGGCGGAGCTCCATACGAGTCCAAAGTCACTTCGGACTACGGAGTGCGGTGGGGTGACCCCCTCATTAGTGTAAGCTCGGCACCACACGACACGCGGGACACGAACGGCATAGCCCGAGCATCGGGCGTAGCCCGTGTGCGGCCATTTCCGACAGGTGCACGTGGGATCCACCAGCAAGCAGCAACGACGCGGGAGACCAAGGGCGAGCAGGCGCCATACCTGGCCGAGGGAGGCGAAGGCGCCCCCCTAGGCGCCCGCGCGCGGACGACCAGGAGGGGGCGTATCACACAACCCCCAGCCAGGGACGGCCCCCGAGGGGGGGAGGAGAGGCCCGCGGCCCAGAAGGAGCGGGCGGGGCGAGAGGAGGGGGAAGGGACGAGACGACCGCAGGAGGGATCCACGCGTTAACACCGAACTAAGAGGAGCAGCAACTTCATTGAAACTGGGACGAGGTCGCACTAAAAAATTCATGCGGTGGCCAGCCATTCAGTGGTCAGCTAAATGCCAACAACAAACCTCCGACCTTTCACTTCCACGGGCAGACATAAAACGCACTGTGCAACTTCTGCAGCGGCACAAGATCCACGAGCGCAAAACTACAGGCACGCAAAAGAGAAGCTCACACTGCTGGCCTCACTCATGTCACTCACGCACCTGCAATACACACCATTTCCATTGGGTACTCTGGAGACTCCCCAACCCAGTACTACGCCGACATTGCCTCGATGATCTTCTGACCCTCCACCTCCAGATGACCAGCAGGGCGAGGGCCCGACCACGCCGCCTTCTTTCCCGCCGCTTCCACAGCACACAATAGAACACGCTCAAGTTTCTCATCTTTCATCGCGATCATGAGCCTCTGCTTCTTGCTGTCGAACAGCTTCTCCGTCCGAAAAAGACCGACGACATGTTGAGCCTCCCGACTGCAGGCTTGTATTTATTGAGGTAGTCCGTCAGCACCTCTTTGATCTCTGGGGCCGCAGTGTCCGCCATCGTAATGCACGCTGCCGTCAGGTTGAACGTGTCGGGCGGTCCCAGACCATGTCCGCTCTTGCCTCGCACGCGAGGGAGGTACTCCTCATGGTGCGCCTTCTGCATCGCCTGCCACAAAGCTCCTTCCGCACTGATCTCACACTGCGATGCGCACGCCGCCTCCAGAAGAAGCTTTTGATGTGCAATCACCCCCAGGCGCAGAGAGAGGTTAATATGCGTCTTGTCCTCAGTGTTCTCGGCCTTTGCATACTTAACTGCCCGCCCTTGCGGCGCTGCCGACGCATCTCCTGGGCCACGCGATGCGAACTGATCCGCCCACATGCCGTCAGAGCACTTCGAGAAGAAAAAAGCTTCGACACGCCTCGTCACCTCTGAGCCACGATAGCGACAACCCCCGCATGTTAGTGCACCTAATCATCACGCATCACCGTCTACCCAGGAACGTGACTGACCAGATGGGCCCTGGCCGACACGCACGAGGCAAACTCCATATCACAGAATTCACACCTATAGGGAGGGTCCACCGTATGACTATGAATGGCAACCGATCCCCTGGATTTCGACACACACCTCTAGCGATACTAACTGCTAGACGTTCCGAAGCATACCTCCGAATGGTATAGAAAGTGTCACATGTAATACATTTGTTGGACACCGTCAAGATCTTGGCGAGTCTTTTTTCCATGGCCATCCGCTTTTGAGTTGGCCTGATGTAGCAGGAGCTGCCTGCGAGAGCTAAATCCCATTCCACAGCCCCCAATATCGCACACGCATGGAGCGGGGGCAGGAACCTCTGGAACAAGGTCAAGACCAGGGGGCGGTAAAACCTGCGCCTCATCTCCTCCCAACTGTCCCCCTCCAATATCCCCGTCCACCTCGTTCGCTTCCACCCCCTCCGTGTAGATCTCCTCGAACGTCCTCGGTCCTCCCTCAGCCCTCTTGACCTGCGACACCTTCGCACCTTGGAACGCCCCCCTGATCTCTGAATTGCAAAAAAGCTCCACTGGCCTTCGGAGTAGTGCCGGTCGCACTTCGGGCATTCCCAGGTCCGCGATACACACAGAAACATCCAATAGAAACTGGCTCCACCATTGGTGTACAGCACTAGTACCTGGCGCAGCACACGCATTCCCATGCACATCGCATAGGTTGAGCTGGCCCCAGGCAGCATATCCGAAAAACTCTGCCAAGACTAACAAGTGCTTCTCCGGCGATCGTACTAGCTCTTGCCACCAGCGAATTCTCCAAGCTCTCAAGGTGCAGTTGGGTGCCCTTAACTGCATCTCCATCCTTATCTCCGTGTTGGGTAAAGCTCGATATCTGTTTGGGCATTCACTGGTGGCAGCAATCTTCAAAAAGCCTTTGCCTTGCAGAGCGCGCCTAGCAAGATGTGCTTGGACTCCCTCAAAGCGCTGCAAATCAGTCTCGCTCAGAGAGTAAGCGATGAGCTCCACAAGAAGCGATCCCTCCACCATGCTTTTGAAAACCGCCGTCCTCCAGTTAACATTCCTGTTTTCCGACCAAAAACTGCCTAGTACTGCGAAGGCTTGCCTAGCACGCCGCGCTCGTAGCTCAACCTCTGGCTTCGAGCTACCTTGACAGTGTAGTCGACCTCCTAAATACTTAGCGTCCCTCTTCACCTTTCCCAACATCCAGTTCTGGTTTCTATATAAAGCCTCCTCATGCCCTCCTGTATCCCTTTCCCCGTCAATTGAACCAGTGATTCCTGCTTCTCATCATTCAACGCAACTCCTATCTCCATCAGCTCACCTTCCAACGATCTGTACTGTGACAACGTTCGCAGCCTGCTATGCGCAGCGTCTGTCACTCCTGAAGCTCTTGCAATATCATCAGAAAAGCTAGACAGCGAGATGTCAATGAACTCCCTGGACTTTTGATCCAGGAGTACTCTACCATCTGGACAATCGGTTAGGCAGTGCCTAAGCCACTTCATCTGCACATACAGGCTGGACGCATCCGAATCCCTGAACACGTCCAACGGCTTATTATAGGCCCACAGGAACCAGATGCACGCGATCGCGCCCCCAGGTAGCGCGCCCTGCCCAATACCCATAACCAGCGCCCCATCCGCACATTCGATCGACACCTGCGCGAATCGCAGTCTCTGTTTGAACAGCTCGGCACCAAACGCGCCACAATGCCCATCTACGTACGCGCGCAAATACTCATGCTCAACACTGCGAAACGCGTTCGCGGCATCATATAGAGTGGTAGGCCTGCCTATTTTACTACCATGTAAGCGAGCCGCACACGCACATTGCGCGAGGATCGCCTCCTCTCGGCGCCTACCCTGCAAGTACCCGAAAGAGTATACTCTATCGGCAGAACGTGTCAGCTCGGAGTACCTGCTCCACAGTACTCCGTATAATGATTTACCGAATGAGCCAAGCGAATGCCCATTTAATTTGCTCAATGAAAAAGCTTTGCTCTGGTGCCACTGTAACGGGGTTTCACCGTGGCGCCTAATTGCAATGCGTATCCAAGTTAAACATTCAATCATATTCGGGAAAGACCAGCCATCTTCCTCTCGCGTCTCCCCCGAGGCATCCGACTGCTCATAGCGAAATTCATTCGGCCACATCAGCAGCCGCCACACTCCTGCTGGGAAGCTCCAGTCGGGCGGCGACCGCCTCAGCCTAGTGTTGCGCATCTTCCTACTTACTTCTATATAATCGTCCGTGCCGTGCTGAATGGTACTAATGGTGAGGTCCACCTTGGGCTCTCTGTTCTGCCTGCGCTGCTTCTGCTCATCTTGACGCGGAGCCTTGGCTAAAAAACCGCCTTCTCTACCAGGTGACTCCAGGAATTTCTTCCACGTCTCTTTCTCAAGACGCGTCTGGGAGCGCAAAAATTCCTCTGTTTGGGCCCTAAACTATTACTGGCAAGCAAACGAGACAGCTTCCAGCACAGCGCTGTGTCCCCCTGTCGCTTAGCCCTACTTAATTCGCTCGCATGCATCCCCATTCTCTTGGAACGGTTTCGTCTCAGATGCGACCGCACGTTCTTATCTCGCTGCTGACAGCTGTGGACAACGCTCGCAAGGCACGCGTGCGGCTCATAAACTTCGCTGCGCGCTCTCGGGAGCCCGCGCGCGCGCCCAAAAACTGCCTGGGCAGAAATTCGCGCACTCCCTTCCCCCCCAGCGGACCCAGTCAGGACCCCCCCCCCCCCCCCCCCCCCCCGAGAACACTCACCCAGAGGGAGGGAAGGAGGGAGGGGAGGAAGCGGCACTTCTCTCAGCTCCCTTAAAGCGTTCCTGCACTCCAGCCGCGCCTCCAGCACTCGCCGCGCGTCCGCAGGTCTTGCTTCTCGCTTGGGTTGCTTAGAGAAAGCAGCACGTGCCTTTTCCAGCACTCTGGAATGCACATAATTATACATCGCATCGGGCCCCGGGAGACACAAGTCCTGAACGTCGAGCGCGGTAGCTTCCAGGGACGCGTCCACCGCCGAAAGGAACTCCCAGGATTTCTGACCGGACCTAATGCATCTAGACAGCTTATCATGGCCCCATGCATGCACAGCTTGCGGCGTTAAATCGAAGCACGGGCCTACTCTGAAACGCACTACGAGCGGGAAATGATCACGCCTCGTCCTGGTGCTTATGATCTGCAGTCTATCCCCCGTCCGCCCCCACACCTCGCACGCCTCCACGTTCGACAAGACCGCTGGTGGGGCCCACACATAGTCTATTCTGGAAGTGTACTCACCTGAGCCGTGATAGAACGTAGGGCCCGTCTCGTAATAAGAACTCAGTGCGCATAAATGGTGATGCTCCAGCAATTCTCGAAAGAACTTCCCATTATAGTTCTCCTCATCGCCCTCCTTCGTGCCAACGTGCGTGACCGACTCGACCGATCCGATCCTGGCGTTCGCGTCCATCATGAGCACTGGCACTGTGCGAGACGGCAACATGTCTATCAGCTGTGTCAGTCCGAGCCAGGAGTGTGTGCATCTCTTCTCCTGTGCCCTTCGCTCTTTCTGAGAACCGTGTGGTTCTGTATGCGCATACCCAACTATGAACGTGAAATCCATTCGCTTACTCTTACATCTCACAGCTCCAAGTCTACCTTCCCATCCTTCTGGTGTGTATATCTGTCTGATCATGCTACTCTGCACCAGACGATCATTAAGCAGCAATCCTAACCCCGTCGGTCTGCCCGATACACCTCCAGCGCGTGGCCATCTGAAGCGGTGAAATCTGCCTACTCGATCCTGTTGACACACAAGATTCCTTGCCCCCGAACACTGTGTACCCTGCAAGCCAACCACTGTGCATGATCGTAGCTCCTGCGCGATATCGTACCACCGTCCCTCTTGTCTCAATGAAAGCACATTGTAGCTGCAGACTGTGAGCCTATGCATCATCGCGGGCGCGGCCACCCGAGCTGGAACACTCTGGGGGAGTGTCGGAAATGCGGCGGCCGCGTTTCGGGGGCAGCTGGTTGCCCCCGCGTTCCAGGTCCCTCGGGCCGTGGGGGGCTAGGAGGAGGAGGAGGAGGAGGAGGAGGAGGAGGAGGAGGAGGAGGAGGAGGAGGAGGAGGAGGAGAGGAGGAGGGGGGGGAGGAGGAGGTGGATGAGGGGGAGGAGGAAAAAGGAGGGGGGAGGAGGGGAGGAGGGGCCAGAGTCTGGGTGCCCTCGCGCCATATCTGACATCCGATCCCTCCCACCCATCCCTTCCAACTGCGCCGACTTGTCCTTTATAGGTCGACGGATATCCTAGCGCACGTAATTTAGCGGACGTAGTTCCTACAAAAGACCCCGGCCTGTGATGCGCAATCAGAAAAAAAGGAGCTGTGCACGTTAGGGGAGGAGGAGGAGCAGCAGCAGCGGCAGCAGGAAGAGGAGGATGAGGAAGGCTGATGAGGAAGAACAGCAGAAGCAGCAGGACCAGTAGAAGGAGGAGCGGGAGGAACAGGATGCCCAGGGAAATGCGGAGGACGGGAAGGAGGGGGCAACGACGGCGAGAAAGGAATCGAATCCAGAAATGTGGCCTTCTCTGGGGCGGGAGCGCCAACACACACACACACACACACACACACACACGTACGCGCGCACACACACACACACACACACACACACACACACACACACACACACACACACACACACACACACACAACGCACGCACGCACGCACGCACGCACGCACGCACGCACACACACACACACACACACACACACACACTCTCACACACACACACACAACACACACACACACACACGCAACGCACACGCACACGCACACGCACACGCACACGCACACGCACACGCGCACGCACACGCACACGCACACGCACACGCGCACGCACGCACGCACGCACACACAACGAACACACACACACAACAGACACACACACACACACACACAAACGCACAACGCACACAAACACACACACACACACGCGCGCACAACAGACAGCAAACAACACACACCATACCACACACCACACAACACACAACACGCAACACACAAAACACGCACACAAAGAACAAACACGTATCTTGCCAAAGTACCCAACAATCGTCGTCGGTGGAGCCCCACATGGAGCGACGAAGCGTGCGAGGGGTGTACTGAAATCGGTGGCCAGGACGCGCGCGAGCACTGCCACTGGGGACGTCGGTGGAGTTCCCTATGGGGCCACGAGACGTGTGCAGGGTGCGAAGGTGTGCCGTAATGGGTGTGGGGGACGCATGCGAAAGACGCCACGGGGGGGAGGGGGAGCTCCCTATGGGGCTACGAAACGTGTGATGCGTGTGCTGACATGGGTATTAAAAAACTGTGATGCGAGTGCCAGCATTGGTGGCGGGGATGCATGCGAACGATGCCACTGAGACCTTCGGCGGAGCTCCTTATGGGGTCACGAAGCTTGTGAGTGGTGAGCCGAGTTGGGGGGCCGAGACGCATGCGAACGCTACCACCGAGACCTTCGGTGGAACCCCCATATGGGGCCACGAAATATGTGAGTGGTGTGCCGACATGGGTGGCCGAGATGGGAAGCGGGGGCGCATGCGAACGGTGCCACTGGGAACTTCGGTGGAGCCCCTATTTATGGGCCCACGAAACGTGTGAGGGGTGTGCGGACATGGGAGTGGGGGGACGCATGCGAACG
>CAUYUJ010020638.1:208852-236352 GCA_963575745.1 Prorocentrum cordatum | reverse complement strand
CGCCGGCCCCCTTGCGGGGCCATCAGGCTGCGAAGATTAGGCTTTCATGCTCCCTGCACCAGTTCCAGTTTAAAGTTTCCAATGTAGAGTCCTGCTTTCTGCTTCCTACTGTAAATTGTTGTGGAACGCGCGAGGGGGGGGAGCCCCGAACCAGCCTTTTTACCACGCCCAGATCGCGATGTCTAAAATCCAGGGGGGGGCGCGGGACACATAAAAATACATGATGCTCGCGTCCGCGAGGCCACGATCCTCAGAAAATGATGCCAAATTCGCGTCCCCGAAGCCATAAACCTTTGTAAATTATACAGTCTTCGAGCCTCCGGAACCGTAAACCCTCGTAAACTACTGAAATTTCGCGCCACCGATGCAATAAACCCTTGTACATTACTGAATATTCGCATTCCCGAGGCCATAGACCTTAGTACATTACGCAGTATTCACGTCTCCGAAACCATAAACCTTAGCAAATTCGCAATAGTTGCGTCCCCGAGGCCATACACCCTCGTAAGTTATGCAATACGTGCGCCCCCGAGGCCATGCACCCTAGTAAATTAAGCAACCTTGGCGTCTCCGAAGGAAAAAACCTTAGTAAATTCGCAATGCACGGGAGTTCTTCAGATTTGCAGCGCAAGAAGTACAATAAAAAATTGGCCCTCCCTTGAAGTCCCGACATTGCTTCACGTCCGCGGCCAGGCATCCCCCAACACAGCCCTGGCAAGTCCCATTCTCACAGAGGGGGGCCGGCGGCGACGGGCGAAGCCCTTACGGATACACGGGAGGGTTGGGCACAAAAGAAAACACTCCACCCTCGCCCTCCCCCCGCCCCGCCTGCCTGCGAGCGCACTTCTCAGCATGGAACTCCCTCCGCCCACGGCGGCGACGCGGCGGCCCGCGACGGCCCCCGCAGCCGCCGCGCGCGCGGGCGCCTCGGGCCTCTCCGCGCCCGCTGGCACTTCGGCCGCGGGCGCTGCGGCCGACGAGCTGCCCCCCCGCCCCCCCCCCCGCGGCGACGGCCTCTGCGGACCCCCCCCCCCTGGGCGAGCAACGACATATGTACATGTACGCCCTCCGCGGTCTTGCCTGCACGAACGTCCGCGTTGACACGCACTCCAGGGGAAGCTAACCGCGTACATGTACATATGTTGCTGGCCTCTGACCCCCCCACTCCTCCATGCCTAGGCGCCCCGGAGCTCCCCCAAATCCCTGGAGGCCCTTCTGCGGCCCGCTTCGCCCCGCCCCTCCGCGCGGCGGCGCCCCGGGGCCCCCCTCGAGCCTCTGGGGGCTTTCTGCGGTCTGCCTCCCCCCGCCTCCGCGGGGCAGCGCCCTGCAGCCTCCTCGGGGCCCCTGGGGCCCCGCGTCCCCTGAGCCCCCCCTGCGAGGAACTCGAAGTGCCCGCCATACCGCATGGACGGCCAGGGAGTTCGTCGATACAGAGACGCCCTAACTTCCAAAACTTCGAAAACAACTCGAGGAAGCCTCTGGTCGTCCCCATGGCGCCCGACAGCGCGCCCAATCCCGCGCAAAAGCGGACACAATGCATCTCCCTCACATGGCGCGATTGGGCGCTGTTGGTCGCGATTGGGCGCCATATGAGCGCTATTCGGAGCTTTCGGGCGCTATTGGACGCAATGTAGCGCGAATGACCGTTCGTGGGCGCTCCTCGCCGATATACATTCAATCCAAGACGAGCGAGAAGTTTGCCAAGCACTACTACGCAGCACCCCGAAGTTGCGGATAAGAATTTGGAGGCGGCGAGGACGTCGGCAGTCTGCGAGGCTCTGAAGAAGCCTGCCGCAGGCGCCAACCTTATACAAATTATGCAGTGAGCCCGCCGCAGGCGCCGACTTTTCTTAAAAAGATGTGGGTGGGTCGAGGGGTGGGTCGCGGGCGGGTCACGGGCGGGTCACGGACCGGGTCGCGGGTTGGTCGCGGGGGGGGGACAACAACACAAACAACAAACACAACAACAACAACAACAACAACAACAACAACAACAACAACAATCACTTTAAGACTGTTCGCTCTTACTGGCACGCGTGTCTTGCATTCCGTATACCTCAACCCTCGATACCCGCCCACTTCGTCTTCGATTGCACCCCCTGTCGGGGGGAAAATCTTCCTGGTCGGCCTCTGACGGAAGTGCGAAGAAGTCTCGAGCGAGAGTTCCGTTCCTGATTTCGGGGGCCTCTCTGGCCAGGGGCTCTCGGAATACCTATGGAGAAATATCGCACGGAAGCCCTTGTCGCCATGTCCGGACCTCCACCAACTTGTTTGAATTACGGGAAAGTCTCGAGCGAGAGCGCCGTTCTTGAGTTCGGGGGCCTTCTTGGCCAGGGACTCTCGGAGTAAATCGTGAGGAACTATCGAGCAGGAACCCTTGTCGTCGAAGCTGGGTCTCCGCCAACTTAATTGAATTGCGAGGGAGTCTCGAGCGAGAGCGCCGTTCCTGAGTTCGGGGGCCTCTCTGGTCAGGGTGTGTCGGGGTAAGTTGTGAGGAAATATCGAGCGGGAGCCGTTGTTGTCGCAGCTGGGCCTTCAAGGGCCCACATTTAGGCTCAAACCAACGCTCGAGCGGGAGCCTCGTTTTCAGAGAAAATGTAGCCGGCGTCGAGGCGAGAGCGCGCGGAACCGCTTCCGGAGACCAACAATAGTTATTCTTTTGAAATGAATATTCAACAACGACAAAACCAACAGCAACAACAAGAACAACCGCACAAACAATAGCAACAACAGCAGCAGCAATCACCACCACCACCATCACCACCACCACCACCAGCACCACCACCACCACCACAACAACAAACAAGCAAACAAATACACAAACAAACAACAACACACAACAACAACAACAACAACAACAACAACAACAACAACAACAACAACAACAACAATCATTTTACCCGAACGCGTGGTGTTCTCCCCAGTGCCAGGGTTTTCATACGACACCAGGCAATACCCCCACTTCGTGGGGGGGCATTACAAGCTCTACCAAATATCCAAACGACTCTTCGCGACCACCCAAACCCAGCTTCCCGCCCTATGACGTTGGGACACTTCACTTCGTGGCGTGCGGACGACCGTGGCTACTACACTGGCGTGGGGTACACACCCACAGAACTTGGTCACTTATTCGGGGCGCGCATGTGCCCAGCATGGTGCAATTGTGCCATGCTGGGCACATGCGCGGATGGTATTATTTGACAGGGATGATGGCCCTGGCAGGTGCGCAACCGTTGTCGCAGAAGTTCGAAAAAGTTGCTCGCAAAAGCCCGTTTGACAGAATTGTTTAAAAAGTGTTGGTTTTCCTACGAATCCGCAAGAGCGCGCGGAAGGACATTTTGACAATTTTTTCTTAAAAAACCATTGGGTTTTTGATGTTTTTATGTTAAAATCGTTACGAAACCTAAGGTTTTGGAAGGATTTCGTCTTGCGCGCACGAATGTCCACTTTACCTTATTTTTTGCAAGGGATTCTTGCAATTTGATCAAGTAAGAACAAGAATTTTCATTTTATAGTGTTTTTTGCAAGGGAAAACGGATTACAACAAAACAACCGGATCCGGACACAATCCACTTTTCTGAAGCTTTCGCTAGAAAATGAAGGAAATGAGGCTGCGGCCTAGGTTTTGGAGGGGGGTCGCGCACCAGGGGTCTCAACAATAATATTTCTTTAGAAGTAATAATGTTCAACAACAACACACAACGACAACACCAACAACAACAACACCAACAACAACAATAACAATAACAATAACAACAACAACAACAACAACAACAACAACAACAGCAACAACAACAACAACAACAACAACAACAACAACGCAAACAACAACAACAACAGTAACAACAACAACACACCACAACAACAACAACAACACCAGCAACAACAATAGCAACAACATCAACACCAGCAGCAACAACAACAGTAACACCAACACCAATCATGTTACCCTCATGCGCGATGTTTCAACACGAAGCATGCACCCATCATGATAACCATCAACATCGTGTGGGACTCTCGTTCTATAGCGGGGTCCGTTATTACCATTCCCAGATCTCCCGCCCAATGAGGTCTTGCAAACACCTTCTCCGAGGAATTTCAACATATCCCGCCTCGAAAACACATGCCCGCGCCTTGCTGCGCCGATGCGAGACCGCCGGTGGAACCCCAGCGAAGGGTAGAGCACAAGGAAGTGTCGAACGACAGGATTGCCTTGGTGGGGATGGGGGCGATCGACGGTGAGGCAAGGACCAGGCCCTAAATAGAAAGAGAGGAAGTCTCGAGCAGGGCTGCTGTTGTTGCTGGGAGCGGCGCCAATGCTGAAGAGAGTAGGGCGACAGTCCAGCGTAAACCAAAACGAAGTCTCGAGCGGGAACGCTGGTTTTGTTGGGACGGCGGCTTTCGGCGGCGAGGAGGAACACCACCTTGAGTAAGAAAGGAAAAAGCATCGAGCGGGAGCCGTGGTTTTGTCGGGACGGGAGTTGACGGCGGCGAGGAACAGCACCGTCCCGAGGAAAAAGGGAGGAAGCCTCGAACGGGAGCGTTGTTCTTGCTGGGAGCGGCGCCAATTCAAAAGAGAGTAGGGCGCCAGTCCAGCGTAAAACGGAAGGACGTCTCGGGCGGGAGCGCTGGTTTTGTCGGGGCGGCGGCTTTCGGCGGCGAGGAGGAACACCGCCTTGAACATGATGGACCCACGAACCCGGAAAGGGATATAGACATGTGGAGCATGGACACGTTTTCACGATACCCAACTGGGCAACACCTCGCGAAACATCCCACGAGACACTTCACGAAACATCCCACGAGACACCTCACGAAACATTCCACGAGACACCTCACGAAACATTCCACGAGACACCCCGCGAAACATTCCACGAGACACCCCACGAAACATTCCACGACGACAGGCAACCACTCAACCAAGGCGGTGTGGTCGTGCTGGGGAGTGGTCGTGCTGGGGTGTGGTCGTGCTGGGGGGTGGTCGTGCTGGGGGGTGGTCGTGCTGGGGGGGTGGTCGTGCGTGCTGGGGGGTGGTCGTGCTGGGGCGTGGTCGTGCTGGGGCGTGGTCGTGCTGGGGCGTGGTCGTGCTGGGGTGTGCTGAGCGTGCTGGGGTGTGGTCGTGCTGGGGTGTGGTCGTGCTGGGGTGTGGTCTGCTGGGGTGGGTCGTGCTGGGGTGGGGTCCTGCTGGGGTGTGGTCGTGCTGGGGTGTGGTCGTGCTGGGGTGGTCGTGCTGGGGTGTGGTCGTTCTGGGGTGTGGTCGTGCTGGGGTGTGGTCGTGCTAGGGTGGGGTCGTGCTGGGGTGGGGTCGTGCTGGGGTGTGGTCGTGCTGGGGTGTGGTCGTGCTGGGGTGTGGTCGTGCTGGGGCGTGGTCGTGCTGGGGTGGGGTCGTGCTGGGGTGGGGTCGTGCTGGGGTGTGGTCGTGCTGGGGTGGTCCGCGCCCTGTGATTTATCGATCGGGTCGTGCTGGGGTGTGGTCGTGCTGGTGCTGGGGTGTGGTCGTGCTGGGGTGTGGTCGTGCTGGGGTGTGGTCGTGCTGGGGTGTGGTCGTGCTGGGGTGTGGTCGTGCTGGGGCGTGGTCGTGCTGGGCGTGGTCGTGCTGGGGTGTGGTCATGCTGGGGGTGTGGTCGTGCTGAGGTGTCCCGCACCCTGTGATTTATCGATCGGGATTTCAAAAACAAGCGTTTCGCTCGAGACATCCTCAAATTTTAATTCGCCGGCCTCCTTCGACCTCGTTATTTATCAGGGAAAAATTTCGCCGGCCTCCTTCAAGCAGGCACCGGGGGACAGGTTTACCCACTAAAAGAGAACCCTGGGCCAAAGCCCTTTCCGGGAATAAGAAAGGAAAAAGCATCGAGCGGGAGCCGTGGCTTTGTCGGGACAAGGGTCAACGGCGGCGAGGAACAGCACCGTCTTCAGGAAAAAGGGAGGAAGCCTCGAGCGGGAGCGTTGTTCTTGCTGGGAGCGGCGCCAATTCAAAAAGAGAATTGGGCGCCAGTCCAGGGTAAAACGGAAGGAAGTCTCGGGCGGGAGCGCTGGTTTTGTCGGGGCGGCGGTTTTCGGCGGCGAGGAGGAGCACCGCCTTGAGTAAAAAAGGGAGGATGCCTCGAGTGGGAGCGTTGTTTTTGCTGGGGGCGGCGCCGATGAGAAAAAGACTAACGCGCCAGTCCAAGGTAAAACGGGAGGAAGTCTCGAGCGGGGGCGCGCAAGGTTTTGTTAGGACGGCGGTTTTCGGCGGCGAGCAAAAACACCAGCCCTGAGTAAAAAAGGAGGAAGTCTCGAGCGGGAGCGTTGTTGTTGTTATTTGGAGGCCGGTTTGGGCGGTCCCGAAAACCGCTCGAGGGTGAAAGTTCCACGATAATGTAACCGGCGCCTCAGCGAGAGCGCCAGGGCGCCCATAAGGGGTTCAACAATAATAATTGTTCAGTAGTTAACATTCAATAACAACACCATCAACAACAACTGCAACAACAACAATAACGACCTTACCAACAACAACAACAACAACACCAACAACAACAACAACAACAACAACAGCAGCAGCAGCAACAGCAGCAGCAACCGCGCCAACAACGACACCAGCAACAGCACCCACAACAACAACAGCAACAACAACAATTGCAACACCAGCACCACCACCACCAACGACAACGACGATGATGACATCAACAACAACAACAACAACAACAACAACAACAACAACAACAACAATAACAACAACAGCAACAGCAACAACAACAACAACAACCACAACAACAAAAACAACCACAACAACAACACCATCAATAACGACCACAACAGCAACAGTTGCAAGAACAACAAAACAAACTCAACATCAACAACAAGAATACCAACAATGCCAACAACACCAACACCACCAAACAACAACAGCACTAACAACAACACAGCAACAGCAATAGCAGCAGCCGTTCCACCAACAACAACTACAGCAACACTAACACGACCAACAGCATCAACATCAACAATAATAACACCCACAACAATAAGAACAGCAACAACACTAGCTGTAAAAAACAGCAATAATAACAACAGCGACAACAACCACAACAACAATCCGCACCGCAAAACCTCACTTCAGCCACGCGCCCAAAGACAATTAATGACCGCTCGGCCCCCTCACTCTGACCTAGCTGGACTGTGGAATGCCGTTGCCGAAATCATTGGCGCCATGGCCATCCTAACGGCGTGGTGTGCACATCGAGCCCTTCCGATACCCCCCCCCCCAGTCCACGCATGCCCGTTTACAACTCCTGGCCTCGTTGTCCTCCTGCTCTTCGCCCTCCCGCTCGTCCTTCTCGTCCTCATCAGCACGAACAGCATGCCCATGGCCCCCAAGCAACACACGAAAACCCGTCCAACAACAAGCAGCATTCTTACCCCCCCCCCCCAGCACCTGCCCATACCCCTTCATCAGCCCCCCGCTCCATAGGAAAGCGGGCAACACGAGGGGGAGGAGAGGAGGGGAGGGAGGAGGAGAATATAATCGAATAGAATACGCAATGGGGCTCCAAACTCCACGAACTCGAGGAAGCGCGAGCCCTGCGCGCTGCGATGGCAGCTCGAAGCTCCCTGCGGGGCGGGTGGCCAGTCGGGTGCCAGCCCGCGCCGCCTCTACCGAGCGGTCTCCCATCTGGGCGCGCAGCCAGGGAGATGCCCAGCCTAGAGGACCAGGCTTCAGCTCAAACCCTCTCGGACAAACAAGATGGGGCGAGGAGAGACCACGCCACCCGTCGTCAGCGGAGGGGGAGGAGAGGGCGGGCATTGTCCAGAGGGGGGAGCCGAAGCCCCCTCCGATTCGAGAATCCCACCCTCCCTCCGCCCGCGACTCCCGCGACGACCCGTCCCACGACCACCACCCTTCCCCTTAGTGCTGGTGGGGGCAGCCTTTGGCACCCCCGTCACTGGCGCTTTCGGGAGCCTGGGGTCCACGTAAAAAGGTGCCGCGAAAGTGCGGTCCAGGAGACCAGTAGAAACAAGGCCCCTGGAAATCAGCCCCCTGAGTCTGGCCGAACTCGTCAGCGGGGTGGCCGAAAAAGCAAGCGGCAGGCGGCGAGCAATGACACTGTCGCAAGGCTGGCTAGATGCATTCACAGAGCCCTCACTCACAGGAGACGGTCTCACTTGATCTACGACCCCAGCCATCTCACTGCCGGGCCGCCCTGCCCCACTTTGGCGCGATACTCCATCAGGGTGGGCCAAAGCGGCTTCGCCGACTCGAGGTCCAGGCTGTAGAGCGCCACCGCGAGGACCCCTTCTTTCTCCAGTGGTTCGTCCTGGCCCTCCTTGCCGCGCCGAGTCCTTACGTGGCGACACTGCAACACGAACAAGCCCAGCAGCGCGAGGGTCTGCCCGCGGACCTCCTTCGTCCAGAACTCCAGCGTGGCGGCGTAGCCCTGCGCGTTGTGTGCTCGACCCACGGGCGCTAGCTGACCGATGGCGCGCTTGATGATGACCACGAGGAGTACGACCTGCGGGCGGCCACGAGCCTTCCAGTCGAAACGCTCTCCTGGGCGCTATCTCTGAGGGACCTGGGGTCGTCGCCGTGCAGTTCGTTGGCCTGCGCGCAGTCCGCGTCGAGAGGGTCCGCACCCACGCGCACGGACATGGCGCGATAGACCACAGGCTCCAGCGACGAGATCCTCTCCAACCAGGTTCGCCATCGAGTCTGCCTTCAGCTGCATCAGGTCCATGCGGCCCTTCATCTCCTTCGCCCCCGATCCTGGGACCGCGCTCCACTTGGCGAGCACCACCCTCATCCAGTAGGGCAACTCCAGTGAGCTGGCTGCGGCCGCGGCCATCCGCGCCGCGAAAAGAAGAGCCCTTATCATGAAGTGTCGGTAACGAGACATGGACAGGAAGATGCTCAAGTATATGCTTACGGAAGTCGTCGTAGTTCGCACCCTCGAACTCGCACAGTTTACACTTACAGATCGGAGGCTCCAGAAAGGCAGTGATGGACGAAGCCCCTCTCGGATCGCATCGGCCTCGTTGAATCGCACTCTGGAGGCGTCGGCTAGCGGTAGTCTGGGTCGCGAATGTCCTCTGGCAAACGATGCACGAGTTAGATGGCGTGGGCACGTGCGCCACGTTTCTGATGCGATGACGGTGCCGAAGGTGTTCAGAAAGACCCCTAGGGGTTCTGCATAGAGCCCCCCAGGTGATCCCATCCTGCATGTGCGTGCAAGTGTACATCTCCTCCTCGTCCTCCGCCTCCACCTCCAGGTCCCTGATCGCGAACTCCCCCCCCCCCCCCCGCCTCCTCCAGGCCCGGCGGGGCCACGCGGGCCGTGAAGACGGATGCCCGATACTCCCCGAAGTCTATCTCGAGGAACACCCTACGCTCATCTTCAGACGCATATACGGGTGCCAGGGGGGCTCCGCGAGGTCCAGTAGGAGGTCCGAGTGATCCAAGCAGGCGGCGGCGGCAGCGCTGAGGTCAGAACGCATCTGGAGGGCCCACGGGGACGCATGGTTGGAGAGGCCGCACTCAGGCTCGCAGGGGTCGAAATTCTCGGGCTCGAAATCGAGGAGGGGGAAAAGCACCGCCCACATCTGTTTGCTGGCTTCAGGGAATCGGGCCCAAGACTGATGCCAAGCGAGCCCCCTGGCCCGAAGTTCCACTTTGCAGGGGGCCACCTTCCAGAAATCCCAGACGCGCATGTTGGTCAAACTTTTTTGATGAGTAGGCCCCATCCACGACGCACCTCCGCACATCGCAATCCTGCCCAGCTTGGCGAGGTGCGCGCCCATCACGCAGCACTGGTGGTCGCTCAGGCAGAAGCACTCCATGGCTGACAGCAGCGTGTTCTGCACGAGCGAGAGGAACAGGGCACGCTTCCACCTTCGTGGAATATTCAACGACCAGACGCCCCCAAGGCTGCAGAAGGCCGCGTGCGTCGCAGAAAACCTGCGAGCCAGCTCGCGCGAGGTCGTCTGAGTGGGAGAAACTGCTGGGCCCAAGTAACGGGCGACGTCTTGTACTTTGCATTGAACAGCACCTTTTTTACTCATCCATTGTTTGCAAGCCACGGCTCCCTTCCCGCAGCAATTAAAGCTGGCGACTTGCTTCTCACGGTTCTGTTGTAGTCCATCCAACTTCAGCGCAGCGTCGAGGATGTCGTCTGCCTTGGCGAGGGACGCGGTAACCTCTTGCATCGTAGAGCCCACCCTGAACGGTATAGTGCGGTGCAGATCGTCGGCGCAGGCACAGTGAGACAGATCAACCGCATCGTCATCAGGCAGGGCCCCGCGCAACAGGACAGTCCCAGGTTGGTTGGCCACCGTGCCTGCCGCCCAGAACTTCATCGGTCGGACAAAGGCTCCCAGGAACGCAGAAACAACGTAGGGGTCGCCCATCATCCCGCCAACCTTCGGCTGCATGTGAAAAATGCCCTCGTCTGCCTTCATCTCGGCGACCCCGTCCTCGTGCCTGGCCTTGCAGAGGGTCCAGTCGGCGTACTCGGCACAGTTCTCCACCACCTCCTCGAACGAATGCCGCGCCACGCTGCCGAACGCACTGGAGAGGCCCTTCATCGTGTTAGCGAAGCTGACTCCAGACTTGCGCAAACGCCAGGACAGACATTGCGTCACCACAATAGCACCTTCACGACGCTTGTGACGAGCGAATCCGTAAGCCTGGAGAGGGACCTGGGTATTGAGGCGACGCGCAAAGAAACCTTTGCCGATCGCTGGCAGCGAGTGAACCACACGTTTGCCGAGCGCCCCAGGCTTTGAGTTACCCTTGCAAAGTCCATGTCCCACGCTGCGAGGCCAATATAGAGGAGCCAAGTTGGCGCGCCTGATCAAAGCGAGCCCGGGCAGCATCAATTCTTTGAAAATCTTCATGCACACCGGAGGAGACGCGAAGCCCAGTCCCTGTCGCCCAGGGAGCGTCTCCTTGCCCGCCGACATGCACAGGTCCCAGATCCCCGCGGGAGCGGTGTTCGCGGGGACGACCCGACGCTTGGACGTCCTGCGAAAATACGGGATCAGCGCCGCGTAGTCTTCCGCAGCACGGTAGGTTCGTTCACTTTCATCAGCAGCGGAAAGGGGAGTGCGAGTGAGAGAGTCTCGCTGTTGGCGCCAAGCCGCCCAGTCCAGCTCCTCCACACTCATGCCACCCATGGGTCCGTCCTTGCGCCAAACTTCCAACCAATCCGACTTGCTGAGTGTGGTGGGGCCTAGCCGTCGCCCGCCCCGATGGCGCGCACCGAAAAGGCAGCGGGCAGCCTGCCTCGAGAGGCGGGCCGCCTCGTGCATCCGCCTGCCCCTCCACGCCTGGCGAACCTGGTCGAGCAGGTCCTCCTTCGCAGCCAGAAATGCACGTCGTCGTTGTTTAGCCAGAAGTCGCGTGAGCTCCGTCAGCTGCTGCTCGACGGTGGCCAGGGCTTCGCCCATGGACTCGGAGGGCGGCAGGTTGGCGCGATCCCGTCGAAGTGCGGCCCGTACCTCGAGCAGGCGGCGGCGTTCCTGGTAATCCTGAGGGCGTGGTGCCGAAGCTGATTTAGCGAAATGGCGCTGACCAGCCGTGCAGAGCAGCTGCTCAATGGCCTCCCAGTAGTCATTGGGCGCAGGGCGTAGGGCCAGGTCGCGGAGGTGAGGTTCACATTCGCGGAGCTGGGTGACCAGGTCGTCGAGGAATGCCGCCTTGCCCTCGCCGCGAACAATGGCAGCCAACATAGCGTCACCATCAAGCCTGGGAGGTGGCGCAGGGGGGAGGTCACCAGGGTCCTTGGCGTGCCGAAGCTGCAGTAGGACAGGAATGTGATCTCGTGGCGGTACTCCTCGCACTGGTTGTAAGATGTCGCCAACGCTGCGCAATATATGAGCCTGCTGCAGCCTGTCCATCCAGCCTCGCGGGAGAAACCAATAGTCGATCATGCTGCACGTCGGTGGCGTAGTTGACGGGTAGAACGTCGGGGCGTAGGGGCCGAACGAGGTGGCCGAAACCATCCGCTGCTCCGTGAATAGAAGTCGCACCAGTTCGCCCGCACCCTGCCGCCGACGTTCTCGGGTACGCGTGTTGCCAAGGGCCGAGCAAGGTGGTTCATATCTGTCCTCCAGCGATATGCGCAACCAAGCCGTCGCTCAGATCAGCGTAGAAGAGGGGGAGCGTCCTGCACGGTAGCTGGACCATGACCGAACGCCACCAGTCCGTGAGTTCCCGCACCGTCTCGTGGTAGATGCGGTTCTCACGATGGGAACGGGGCTGCGGCGGGTAGTAGAGCACCCCATACGTCACATCTATAGCTCCCCGTTGTACGCGAACCGCGAGCCCTCGTCCTGCAAGCCTCGGTGGTGGTGTCCACGTCCGCTTTATGTGTCTGTCCGAGTACCCCCTTCGCAGGATAACGGCGCAGCCCGTGGCCTTGGTGGTAAGCATTCCAGGTTGTGCCACGGTTTCCAATATGAGTCGTCCTTCCATCGTCGTACGTAGGACTCCCTCACCCATCCGACATGGGTTCTGCGTCCCACAGAGCAGGACAGCGTCATAGGTACATGTGTGGAATAAGATTTCCAGCATCCGCAAGCCATGTGCCCACATCGTGTTATACCCAAGCACTCGCAGAGCAGAGCCAAAGCCTGGCGCCATCATCCGCAGGCGTCAGAGTTGCACGGGAATCACTGCAAACGGCAACGAGAAAGTGCGGGTGTGGCCTCAGGGTGAGCCCCACAGAAGGTTCGGTGGTGTGTCCTGGGGCTGGAGGAGGAGGAGGAGGAGGAGGAGGAGGACGAGGAGGAGAAAGGTGCGAGGAGGACGGGGAGGATGGGAGGGATGAGAGGGAAGGACGGACCATGTGTCAAGTGGCGCGAAGCGGCGCCCGATCCGCCGAACAACGGCCAGCAGGCGGCCGCGGCCATCAGAAAGTGAAGCCGAGGGGGCCAAACGCGTCCAGGAACGCCCCGAGAAGACCCCGAGAGAGAAAGCCCCTCACGAGACCCGAAAACGGTTCAAATGCAGCCCCAAAGGAAGCTCTGATAAGCCTCCGAGAAGGTCGACAGCCTCACCTGCAGATCGTTCATGCATTGGCCATGCGCGTCAACAAAAAAGGGCCGCAGACGGGACCTGGATCACGCGCTACGCAGCCCATGTCCACAGCTACGCCATACGAGTCAGCCTTTTGAGACGAGACTTGATGCCGGCTCATTCAGACAGACGTTGAGCAAGAGAGAAGGTATGCCCGCGCCAGCTTGCGCCGCGCGTGCCTCGCAAACTATGATTGTAGCCCGAGTCGGTTGCAACAGACGGTGTCACCGACACTGAATCACACATTCGCATACCCGGCACGAGAAAAGAACTCCATCCGAGTCGAAGACATCGCCTGGCTCTTCAGGCTGCTCCGCCACCTCCAGGACAAGACAGGGCATCGCCGAACGAACAAGCGCGCATGCACGCACGCACGCGCGGGGGCCGTCTAGAAGCCATGGCGGAAAGGACGTGGCCTCTTAGATATTCGTCGTCTCGCCGGGCAATTCGACACTCAATGTTCTCTTCAGGCTGGTCAAAAGTTCTATCATGACGAGATGCAACACATCGATAGTGTTGTCTTCTACTCGACTGTCTCTTCTTCGCGGTGGACGCAGAAACTGACAACTGGGCTGAAGTGCCAAACTCGGCGATCTGCGCCTCCGCTGTGAATCTGCAAATGAAGATGGCCTTACCATACTGGCCGAAGAAACTGTGCCCAAGTAAGACGCGTCGATGGAGAAGTCAAGTGGCAACAGCGTCGAACGATACGCGTGCGCTCATCTGGGTAAAGCCTGTCCTAGATCCTAGACGTGACAGCTACCGGGACGACGAGAGGAGGAGGAGGCGGAGGGGAGGGGCAGGAGAAGGAAAGGGAGGGGCAGGGGAGTTCTTTGGGGGGTGGTCCTGGAGGTTGACGGACCTCCTGAGGGGGGAAGGGCGAGGAAGGAAGAGGAAGAGGCGCAGGAGGGTGCTGGGGGGGGGGGGGGGGGCAGACTTGCTGGGGTTTCCTGGAGATTTGGCGGTGGGTTCGCAGAAGGCTTCCACCGCGGCTCGAGGCTGGCCGAGAGCTCTACCTTGGACGGGGGCCTCTCGGGGGAGTCGGCGGCGTTCAAGAGGGGCGCGTCCAAGCGGGGGGCGTAAATCACGGCCGGCGGCATGTACCCGGACCGGTGGGGGGCCGGGAACGCATTGCATTGAAATAACAAGAGACGCTATGAAAATTAGGAAGATCTCATGGCCCCGGCCATAATATGCACACCCCCGTAGTCATCACCACCCTCTTGGCCGCCCCCGAGGGGGTGGGCGACACGATCCAGGCAGCGCGAAAAAGAAGGAAGGACCCAAGGACCTGCTTCTGCTGCTGGTCCTCCTCCTTCTCCTTCTCCTCCTCACCCTCCTCATCCATACCGTCATCGTCATCATCATCATCATCACCATCATCACCATCACCAGAACCCTCACCATCAACATCACCATCGCCATCACAATCAACGTCACCATCATCATCATCATCATCATCATCATCATCATCATCATCATCATCATCATCATCATCATCACCATCATAATCATCATCATCATCATCATCATCATCATCAGCATCAGCATCATCATCATCATCAGCAGCAGCATCCTCCTCCTCCTCATCATCATCGTCATCGTCATCGTCATCAGAATCAGCATCAGCATCATCATCATCATCATCATCATCAGCATCAGCATCATCATCATCATCATCATCACCATCACCATCATCATTATGACCATCACCATCAGCATCAGCATCAGCAGCATCATCATCAGCATCAGCTCCATCATCAGCATCATCGTCATCTTCATCATCATCATCATCATCATCATCATCATCATCACCATCACATCATCATCGTCCCCCTCCCCCTCTTCCTCCTAATCCTCCAGCAGTATGAGTATCATCATCATCATCACCTTCATCATCACCCTCATGATGATGATCATCATCATCATCAACAGCGATGTCAGAATCACCATCACCACCACCAAAATCATCATCATCATCATCATCATCATCATCGTCCAAATCATCATCAGCAGCATCAGCGGCATCATCATCACCATCATCATCATCACATTCATCACCATCACCATCATCAGCAGCAGCACAATCACCATAACCATCACGATCATCATCATCAACAGCATCATCATTACAATCACCACCATCAACAGTACCACACTCATCATCATCATCATCATCATCATCATCATCAGCATCATCATGTTCATCATCAGCAGCATCATCATCAGCATCCCATTATCGTCATCAGCATCACAACAATCATCACCACCATCACCTTCCTCACCATCAACATTACCACCATCACCATCACCATCATCATCACATCATCATCACCATCATCGTCATCGACATCACCACCATCATCATCATTATCATCATCATCATCATCATCATCATCATCATCATCATCGACATCGTCATCACATCGTCATCACATCGTCATCGTCATGATCATCCGTATCATCATCAGCAACAGCAGCAACACAATCATCATCATCATCATCATCATCATCATCATCATCATCATCATCATCATCATCATCCCCCTTGGCCATGCTCTTCATCTGCCCGCGCCTCCTCATCAACCGCCACCTATGCTTCCTCAACCTCGTCCTCCTCCTCATCATCGTCATCACCATCGTCATCATCATCAGTAGCATCCTGTTCATTCCCCAAGTCCTCCTCCTCCTCCTCCATATCCCTGTCGTCTTCCCCCCACAACGCATACACCGCCGCCTTCTCCTCCTCCAACTCCTCCTCCTCTAACTTCTGCTTATCATACTGGAGGTGTTCTCTCTCTCTCCCGACGTTCCAGCCAGGGTTGTATAGCTGGTTTGCCCTACTAGATTGTGAACCCTGAGCCTCCTTGGAACCACAATTACTTACAGAACTTAACTGATGTGACGATCGCCGCATCCTCAAGGATGAGCTTAGGTATGCTCCAATAAGCATATAGAGCGCTTGGTGATCCTCCCCATCTCCCTCCCCCCTACTCCCCCTCTCCTCCGCCTCCACCTCCACCTCCTCCTCCTCCTGTCCTCCCGCCCCTCCTCCCGCCCCTCCCCTCGTCCCTCCCTCCCCTCCCCCCAGTCTGCCTCCTCGCCGCCCCCGCCGCCCGTGACGTCGCACGGGACGACGCCCGCCCCGCGATGACCCCACCGCGCGCGGCGCCGGCGCACTCAGGCCGCCACGGGCGGCGCGAGCCCCGGGGGCGGGCGCCACGACGCGGCGGCCGCCCACGAGCAGGCGCCACGCCGGGCCGCCACCTCGCTCGGCTGCGGGGGAGGGGTCGGGCCGCGCCGATGTCGCGGGACGGCGAAGGACAGCGGCGGCGGCGGCGACAGCGGCGACAGCGGCGCGCGCGGGCCGCCGGCGAGGCCGGGGGCCAGCGGCCCGGACGAGGCCGCGCTGGAGGCGGGGCGGCCGCATACGGGGTGCCTGAGACCCCTGCGTTCAATGTTGTTCACAACGGGCGCTTTCGCCATGTCGCGGGCCTCGGGGCCATCACAGATCGATCGGGCTCGAAGAAAGGCGCAAGAGGATGCGGTCCGGGGCTCTCTCTGGTCGTGATGTTTGGCGATGTCGCCATTATTTCACAACGTCGGACCTCAAAGGTCTGCGCTAGATGGTCCCCAGGAAAGTCGGTCAAGAGGGGGGAGGGGGCAAAACCTGCATACAGGGCGTACCCATCCAGGACAGGCTGCCCAGAAGGGAAAGGAGATCCACACACAAAGGGGCCCTTCTTCCCGCCCCGTTTTGCTGGCAAGAGCCAAGGCGTGGCCACCTCACCTCCTTGAGCCGGCTCCCAGGCGAGGCTCCACGTGCAACCGCTTCCCCTTTCATGCACTTAGCGATTATGAGCGACGACTGAAGCTGATTTTACGCGAGATGGCGTGGGGACCTTACGCGGCAGCTCATGCAGGCCGCCATCTCGGCATGCCGCATTGGAGACGAGGGTGCTGACGCGCGGCCTTACACGGGCAGCTCACGCGCGAATGTCGTCGACGACCCCGTTTTCTTGCGTCCGTCAATGGAGGGGCCCCCATGGCCGGGCGCGTGTGCAGACCAGTCCAATCCGTGGCCTGCAACGAGGAGGCCAGGACGGCGGCCGCGCTGAGGATGGGGAGGGCAGAGGCGGCGAGGGCGGCGAGGGCGGCGAGGGCGGCAGCGGCGAGGACGGCGGCGGCGAGGTCGACGGCGACGGCGACGGCGAACACGCTGGCGGCGGTGGTAGAAGGGTGGGTGGGCAGTCGGGAGCGACAAATGCGTGCGTGTCGGGTGAGTGGGTGCGTCCTGACCGGAGGGGGGCCTCCCCGTTCCCCCCTCGGCTCGAGCTCATCCCCTTGCTCCGCCTGCTCGGGTGTGGACGGGGTCCTCGGTTTCATCCTCTCTCTCCGGCTCCTTTTGCTGCTGCCGCTGATCTTCCTCCTCCTCCTCCTCCTCCTCCTCCTCCTCCTCCTCCTCCTCCTCCTCCTCCTCAGCCATTTTGGCTCAAGGTTCCCCCGCGCCGAGGCAAAGGGGCGATCCAAAACGCCCGCGCGGCGGCGCTGGGGGGCGGCACGTGAAGCCGCCATGGCCACGCACGCTGCTGCCGGGCTCCAGAGGGGCCCTGGCTGGCGCGCCGCCATGCGGCTTCTCTGGGCCGCCGAGGACATGATCGAGAACGATGTGGCGGTCCTCGGCGCGCCGACTGCCCCGCCGCCGCCTGTGGCACACCCCCAGCCCATCGCGTTTTAGATCCACTGGCGCATCCTGGACGCGCCGCTGCAGCGGGAAACGATGTACACTCAGGACGGCCGCCTCCTCCTCCGGAGCTGCCGCTTTCGGGATGGCACCGGGGGGGTGGACGTCGACGTGGTCACCCATGCAGCCCTGGCACTCCGCGACTGCACGAGCCCTGGCGAGGTCGCGGCCCAGCTTGACGCCCAGTCCGCGACAGGCGCCAAGCACGGGCTCAACGTTCGAGGCATTCTCCGCCAGGAGAACGGGGCGGCCAAGCGACGCATTATGGAAATGAGCATCGCGCGCCTCTGGGCGCAGTGGCTTCCATGAGTGCCATTCGTTTGTGCTGCGGCCTCTCCGCGGTGTCTGTCGATGTCGTTCTGCCGGCGCCTGTGAGTCGCATCGCTGAGGGCCCGCTGCGTGGCCTGGCAGTCTGCCGCGACGGTGGCAACAGAATCGGCGCATACCGGGCGTGGCTGCTGGTGCGCGGCCAAAGTGACAGCAAAATGGAATCGCTGAACGATCAAAAGACGCTGACAGATCAGGTTTTCAAGGCGTCCTCGGCAGAGACCACGCGCTTATTGAGCGACCCGAAGGAGGGCGCGGATGCTAAGGTCAATTTGGCGGGGTACTGCGACTTCAAGAAGATCTTGACGCACCGCCTGGACAAACAAACGGCTTTCGTGTTCGCGTCCGCTGTCGAGTGCCCGGCGCCGGGCATTGCCGGCGCGGACGGCGGGGCGTGCCGAACAGCCACAACCGAGCACGTCGTCAAGCTCCCCAAAGATGATGTCCTGGCGCTGCAGAAGAGCATGGCGGCGGAGTAGCAAAGCCACTCTGACGAGCCCGCCGCTGGGGCCCAGTCCGGCGGCGACCCCCCTGTCTACCAAACACAGGGGTAGCAGTTACTGGTCGGAGGGGCGAGGGGCGCCAGCCTAAACTCAGGCGTCTCGAGTCCGAGCCCCAGTCCCCGACCAGGTAGCCACAGCGGGCGCGCGTCGGCGCCGGGACTTGCCAGCGCCGGCCGAGCCGCGACCACTACAATCATGACCCCCGCAACCACTACCCCGTGAAGGTCTCCAGGTCGTCGCCGTCAGTGAACGGGCCGGCCAGGATCTCGATGAGTTTTTGGGGCAACCGGGTCGCCGGGGCCGTCGCCTACCGAGCCCAGGTCGCCGCTGTCAGTGAGCGGGCCGGCCGCGCCGCCGAATCTGCGCCATGAGTCTGTGAGTCGAGCGACATGGGCGGAGACAACGCGCCTCCAGCCATCGTGACATCCATCTCGGTCATCGCGTGTCATCGCCACTTTCGCCATCACATCGCCCCACGCTCACGAGCACAACCGCGCCGACAACCATGACAGCCACCACGCCGCGCACCACAGGCATCGTCAAAACCGATGCCTCTGTTGCGCACCGTCTCCATAAATAGGGATATTCCGGCGAGGCACCGCGACGGCCACCGCGCCGCGCACCGCGCGGGCAAATAAACGCCACCGCTTCGTGTTCGCAATTCTTCTCGTCGCGCGGGCACAAATTGCCACCTGGGCGTTCGACGAGAAGAGAGGGGGCGGGGGGAAAGCTCGCGCGGGCAAATCAATTACATGTGACTCTTGGTTGTGGGAGGAGCGGGGTCTGAGATTGCCCGGGCGAGCGAATCCCATCTGAGAAGAGGGATGTGCGAGGGGTAGATCGAAACTTTGCGTGGAGCGGTTTCGGCTCAAGCAGGCCGCGCAGTCCTCGGCCCGCAACTCCCGCGCCCATTTCGGCCCACACTGTAGGGGCCAGGCTTTGCCAGCCGCCCCCCCCCCAGCGCGCGCCGTTCCTTCGGGCGGCCGCGCGGGCGCCGTGGCCGTGTACCGGAAGACGAACATGCGTACGAGAAGTTCACCAAACTCTCGGTGCATGGCTGACAGCTTTCAACGAAAGCCACCCCGAGTTCACATGGAACCCCAAGGCCAAGAAAACAATGGTCATCACATCTCACATGGGCACACGGGGCACGGCAGCCGGCAGTGGACGACGTGCCCGCAGTGGAGAACGCGCCGCCCGAGGAGGGCGTGCGAGCACCAGGCTTTGCCAGTGCGTCAGGTGTTGACGTGGAACCCCAGCGCCGTCAGGAGATGCTGCCACCCACACGCAGGCGCCGCTGGCACCAAGCGTTGCTCGTGCCTCGAGCGCCGGACCTGCAACCAAGGCAGCATCGGGTGGCGCCACGAGCAGTCACTCTGGCACCGCAGCGCACGCGTTCGACCACGTCGAATAGCGCTGAGATGAGGTTCGCGCGATTGATAAGCGCACGTGGAGACAGCGTTTCACGACAATGTCGAATGCGCTTCGCCAACATCGCCACATCACATCACGCTCACGTGCACAACACACTACTCACTAGACTCCGCCCCACAGAGATCGTCAGAAAAGCAATCACCACTTTTGCCCATTGCTGCCCCCCCCAACCTCCTTATCACTGGCAGGGTGGTCGCACAAGTAAAACTACTTAACTGATGAGGATCTCGCGGTGAACCTGCGGCAGTTGGCTCCTCTGCCTCGCGGAGGCGGCGACGGCGAGCAGCGGCCTGCGGACACCCGCGGTGCACTGACGTGCGCCCTTACGCGGGAAGGTGAAGACGACCTCCTGTTTTGGCGGCGCGCCCAGGGGGGTAGGGGGAGAGGGGAAGGCTTCTTAGAAGAAGGCTGCTTCTTGGAAGGCGCCGGCCTTACATCTACAGACAAGGTCCACGCCTTCTAAGAAGCAGCCTACTCTGAAAACGCCATCCCCCCTCCACAATTACACAATATGAAAATACTCTCCCACTTCCCCTGATGGCGTCCCGAAGATATCCGACCCCCCCCCGCGTACTGTTTTTTACACACAAGATTCCCGGGAAACGGGTTTTCGCCTGCGTTTGTTTTCAAAATGCTGCTCTCGCTGAGGCGCCGGCCTCATTTCTCCTCCCGAATCGTTCCGAATCGTGCTCCCGCTGCAGCGTGGGCCTCATTTTCGGATCGGTGTTTGGCCTCCGTCGTTCAGGATGGCGTTCTCGCCCCAGCGCGGGCCTCTTTCTCGCGCGCCCATCCGCCCGCCACCACGCGCCGCACCACCACCACCACCACCACCCACCACCACCACCACACCACCACCACCAGCACCACCACCACCACCACCACCACCACACCACGCACACACGCACGCACGCACGCACGCGCACCACCACCCACTACGCACGCGCGCGCGGAGCCACAGGTCCGCTACGACACGCGTCCGCGGATAGAGAAAATCAGCGCCATGGTAAGGGATGGGAGGGAAGGGTAGGACGTCAGATATGACGCGAGCGCACCTAGCTTGCCCTACCCCCTCGTGCGCGCCGCCAACTGATTTTGCGTCGCGCACATGGGCCAGGCTGTTGGCCTGGCCTCAGCGACAGCAGGCTCAAGGGCGTGGCTGGCCATGTGGGTATGACTATAAGCCCCCCGAGCTTCCTGATACACAGTTGGCAGGTGGGTAATCGTCACTCGACCGCCCCCACATGGCTACTGAACCTCCTCATCATCATCATCCTCATCCCTGCTGCCCCCTCATCCTCCTCCTCCCCCTGTATACATCCACGACCATGGACCCCAACTGGGACACCCAGGTCATTCGGGGCACTACGGGGCCTAGCTGACCCCAGAAACCTGGTCAGGGAGGTGCCAGTGGGCGACTAGTTGCATGGTACTCATTGCTTCATTTCATATGCAGGAGGGAGGGGGAGGATTAGGTAGAGAAAGGAGGGGGAGGGGGAAGAAGAGGGGGATGATGCACTGACGCAACGGCCATCCAGCCAGTGTCTCGGTCTAACATAAGCCCCAAAAAAATGAGGCGGGAGGCGGTCTTCCTCCAGGGTGGGGCGGCGAATCCTCTGGCCGAGGCTTGGGCGAATCGCCGACAGAAGCAAGCAGGGAGCAGAGAGCAGCGGCCCTGATGCCAACGCCTCGCGGCCGCGCCACACAGGACGCCTGCCGCATCTCACGGAGTCGTGCTGCGTCTAGAAGGGTCCGTGGGGTTTCGACGTCGTCCGACCATCTGTCGCAAGACGGTTGCGGGACCCCTGAGAGGATAGGGGGAACAAAAAAATACTGGTGCCGCTGCTCCCTGGACCTCTTCTGGGGCGCGCTCTGACCAATACTTCGAGGCAAGTCCGGTCGTGACAACGAGGGCTGGGCAGCGGAGTCGGCGTCAATACCTGTGTACTCCTCTTGGTGCAGCAGCAGCAGCAGCAGAAGCAGCCAGGTCTTTCTGTACCGCGCGGTGCGCCGTGTCGAGACAGCGCTGGGCGCGCGAGGGGGGCCTCACGGCTCTTCGATGAAGAACCGGGCGTCCGCTTCCCTCCACCACCACGGGTTGCCCCCCTCGTCCTCGAACCGCTCCCACCCGGAAAGCGGGTCGTCCGCGTAGAAGACCTCCTCCGTGTCGACGTTCCAGAACCACGCCTCTCGCGGGCCCGATGCCCCACCGCGCGGCACTGCTGCTGCGGGCAGGGGGGCGGGCGGCCCATCCGGGCTGCTCGCAGACTTCGGCGAGCGATGGGCGCCAGCCGCGATCACGCGCCGAAGGCCTCGAGGCCCGGAGGGCCACCTGAGCGAAGAAGAGAAGCGGGCCTTGCGCGAGAAAGCAGGGCGACCGCGGCTCACGCGGGCCGCCAGCGCGGGACACCGCGTGGAGAGAGGGGCGCTGACGCGCGACGTTACGCGGGCACCTTCCGCGAGAATGTCCGCCCAGTGGACCCCATCTCTTGCGTCGCTGAACTGGCGGCGCGCAGCGGGGGGGACGCAGAGAGGAGGCGGTGTTCGGGAAGACTCGGGGGAGGGCTTCCTGGACGAGAGCGGGCCCAGCCCCTCACCACACCAGAGGGCAGAAGAACCATCCTCAGCAGAAGCACCCCGACGCGCGAAGCCCTTCGGCTGAGCGCACCTCCAGAAGGAATCGAGCAGGGCAGGGCTGCGCAGCAAATGCCCAAGGCTGCGATGCACACGCCGGTTTGGGGGCAGGTCGGGTCGGGGCGGCTCGTCCTCCTGTGGCACATGCTTCTTCCGAGAGGCGGGGGGGCCTGCTGGGGAGGCTAGAGCTGGGGGCCAAACAAGACCTCCTGCTGGCCGAGACTGGGGAAAACACGCCGGGACTGAAACAGCTCAAAACCATGCCAGAGGTGAAGGGCGGCGGCTTCGGTGGTAAGTCATGGGAGCCTCCCATACCATCTTGCTGGCTCTTGCAAGTCGACGCTCACCGACGCTACTCGACGCTCATCGACGCTAAGTCGGCGAGTTCTCATCGGCTACCACATGCTAACGCACGCGAGTGCACTCTGAAAGCGGCATTACGAGGACACACGCGGCTCCCACGAGTTGCTACCGAAATACACGCCAGAGGTCTGGGGCGGCGGCGGCAGCGACGGCGGGCCCCCGGCCCCCAGAAGTGCCCGCTGGGAGTCCGGCTCGTAGTATCGCTCCCAGACCTCCTGCTTGGGGGCCTGGACGCGAGGCCAAGGTTCACCCTCGCCCACCGCCTGTGGAACCGATGCCCTGGGACCCCAGGGAGCGGTGGAGCTGGAAATCCTCGGGGCACGGGGGGCCCGAGCAGATCCATGTCCGCCGCCTGCCGAGGCCCCCGAAGATAGACACCACAGGCGGAGGTTGCGGCGGATCGGAGCCGAGACAACGGCAGCTCAAAACTGGTCCCCCGACACCTCCTGGGGTCCAGGCGCACCAGCTTCCCGAGCTGCGTCCAGCCGTGGCGACGAGGGCCCCCCCCCCTGGAGCTACAGCACTTGCGTGATACCCGACCCCTAACAAAAAAAAGCATGGCTGTGCATGTTGGACATATTTTGGCTACACTCCGTCGCTACACTGTCGATTAGAAGCTATGTCTACGTCGCAGAGAGAGGGGGCGGGAAGGGGCATGCCACGCCTTGACAAAACCTTGCCCCGAATTGTGGCCGCCGCGATCGCCGCGGCGACCTCGAACAACACCGACACGGAGGTTTGGTGTGGGGCCAGATATCACGCAACGATACCGTTGTCTCAACTCGCCCTCCTCCGGTCGGGGCGACCGTCAAGACTCGAGTTCGGGGGACTCGGGTTGGCCTGACGGGGCCGTCAACAAAAATGACGAGACGCAATCTGAAATTTGACGCGAACTCCCGCTGCAAACATCCCACGACAACGGGACCGTGGAAAACTCAGGACGAGCACGTTAGAACGCGCCAGCACGCCTCCCGAAATCTGGTGAACTTGAGTCTTACGCTTCACCGATCTGAGCTACGGACAAAGCCCGGCCTCGGACTGAACCTCACCCTCGGCCCCCGGCGCCGTGGACGCGGACGCGGACGCAGTCGAGGGGGCATTCCCGCCGCACGCGGCGCCCCTGGACTCCTGGGCCTCGTCGCCCCGCGAGGCGGACGACACCGCGGCCCCGGCGCCATCCTCCTGCTAGGGGGGGCGTCTCCGCCAATCAAACACAATGAACCCGCACAGGAAGGATGAGCGACACTCCAAGGTTACCCTTGCATCCTTCCCCATTCGGCCCAGCCTTGGCCGCTTTTGCTGGCCGCGCCCCGCTCGCAAAGTGTTGACATTGCCTTCCAAGGCCCTCGCATCCTTATCGTGCGTCCTGATTATACGGGTTGACTGTAACGCGTATGTTAGCCAGCGTGGGCCACAACTAGTAGGTTACTACACGGTGGGCGTGCAAGCTGTGTGGTGCTAGCTGTGTGGTGCAAGCTACGCGGCGCAGCATTGCAAGCTAGATGCGGCAACGAAGCCGCAACGGGCGGCAACGTGGCGAAACCTCGCCAGTCCCACCCAGCGCACGAGGCGGCCCGGGCGCCATCGGCCCGGGCACCATCCTCCTGTCGGGAAACATTTGTCACCCAACAGCGGTTCGGTAGAGGGTTCGAGCGATGTCAAAGAAGGGCCACAGAAGAGTTCCACAGGGGGGACGGGACGCCCGAGACCGCCCCCTGAGATCGCCTGGTTTGGCCGTCGTTTCGCTTGGAATCCCCTCGCGATGTATGCAGGAAGTGTGCTCTCGCCCAAGTGCTGGCTACATTTGTTCGTCCAGACGGCCACGATTCACTGCAAAATATGCAATGCGGTGCGCGCTGTCACCCGCCCCGGCTGCACAGCTGCTATCAGGCTATCGTGGTGATTTGATGGGGTATTCTCATCTAGACAACGCCACTGAGGAGCCACTCGCAGATCAAGTCGGCCGTCCCTGCGGGAGCTATGCCGATGTCCGACTTGGAGAGGCAGGATCACGGAGGCGTTCTCACTGTGCTTTGCTTTGGGCCGCGCCACCACGCGCCGCACGCTGGTTCCCCGTCTCCAGCCCCCTGGGCCCTGCCGGGCAGTCTAGGCCACGCGGGCGAAGCGGGCGGCACGAGACATGCACACACACAAACACACACACACATATATATATATATATGTGTATATATACAAACATACATACATAAATACACATACATGCATGCATGCATGCGCGCATGCGTTCATGCATGCATACATACACACATACATACACATATAAATACATACGTACATATCTACATACAGACATACATACACACATACACACATACATACATGCACGCACGCATGCATTAATGCATGCATGCATGCGTACATGCATACAGATATGCGCGTACATACATACGTGCATACATGCACACACACACACACATACATACATACATGCACGCACGCACGCACGCATGCATACATACACGCATATACATACATACATACATACATACATACATACATACATACATACATACATACATACATACATACATACATACATACATACGTACGTACATACATACATACATATCAGAACCATCGCGCGCGCTTCGCGCGCGCTTTGGTTCTAGCCGAGATCACGGCAAGGTCCTGGCAGAAGTATCAAGGCAGGCCTTTTTCTTGTGTATTTCTAGTGTGTGTATATACACATATACATGCATACATACATATATGTCTGTCCTTCTCCTGCTCCTCCTCCTTCTCCTCCTTCTCCTTCTCTTTCTTCTCTTCGTCCTCCTCCTTCGTCCTCTTCCTCCTCCTCCTCCTCCTCGCCTGTCTCTTTCCTCCGTGTCCTTAGTTCCCTTCCTTCTCCTCCACCACCTCCTCCTCCTTCCTCATTTGCTTCTGCTCCTCCTACACGTTCTTCTCCTCCTCCTCTTCCCTCTCCTCCTTTTCCTCCCCCTCCTCCCCCTCCTCCTCAGTGTCCTCTGCCCATCCTCCTCCTCCCCCTCCCCTTCCCTGGCCCGGGCGCCCCCCGATCTGGGCGCCCCCCCCGGTCCGGATACCCCTGGGAACCGTAGGCCCCACGACCCTTGAAGTCGGCCCCAGGAGTCCTCCGAATCCTTCGGCCCCTGGACGCTCCTGACCTCTAGGATCGAGGATCCTCAATCGCGGCCCCACGACCCATCGGCTTCCGAGACTCTTCGGCCCCACGACTCGCGGAGTGACGAGGAGGGACACACGGCAGAAGCAAGGGAGAGAGAGGGAAAAGTCGAGGGGAAGCAGGAGGAGGCGGAGGAAGAAGAGGGAGAGGAGCAGGAATAGGAGGAAGCGCAGCCAGAGGAGGAGGATCAGAGGAAGGAGGAGGAGGGGAAAGGGCTGCTAAGGAGCGATCAGGCGCTTGAGCAAGGAGATGGGACTTATGTTCCCGGGATTTTTCCTGGGAACATCTTGCGCGATAGGAGGAGGGGGGGGCCGAGAAAGAAGAGGGCGGGAACGAGAAGGGGGATGATATCGGTGAGGTGGAGAACGGGGGGCACGCGGAATTATGTTCCCGGGAAGCTTCCCGAAAACATATTTCGTGACAGCAGGAGGAGGAGGGGCCCGAGAAGGAGGAGGAGGACAGGAACGAGGAGGAGGGCTAGAGCAGGAGGAGGAATCTCGAGAAGGAGGAGGAGGAGAAGGAGGAAGAGGGGGAGGAGGAGGAGGAGGAAGAGGAGTGGGAGAAGCAGGAGGATGAGAAGGACGAGGAGGACGGACACGCAGGACAAGGTGAGCGGCAGGAAGAGGAGGAGGAGCAGGACGAGCAGGACATAAGGAGTAGGCGGAAGGGAAGGAGGGTGAGGAGGAGAAGAAGGGGGGCGGGAGGAAGGGAGGTTCAGGGGGAGCAGGAGGAGGTAGAAGAAGGACAGGGGGAGGTGCAGGAGTAGCATGAAGAGCAGCCGCAGCAGGAGGAGGACATGGGAAGAAAGACGAAGGGGCAGGGTGGCGAAGAACAAAAGAAACACTCGAACGCAAGCAAAGAAATTATGTTCCCGGCAGGCGCTCCGGGAACATATTTCGAGAGACCGGGAGAGAGCTCCACAAGCAGGGGGGTGAGAAGGAGGAGAAGGGGAGCGGGGGGAGGGGGAAGGGGGAGGTGCGGGAGTAGCATGGAGAGCAGCCGCAGCAGGCGGAGGATCAGGGAATGACGATGGAGCAGGATGGCGAATAACAAAAAAAACACTCGAGGAATGCTGTTCCTCGCAGCCCCGGGAATATACTTATATTTCCTGAGACCGGGAGAGAGCTCGACAACCAGAAGAAATGAGGAGCAGGAAGGTGATAAGGCGGACGAGACGCAGGGTGAGACGCAGTTTTGTCAAGCCTCTTGGGGTATGTTTTGGTGTATCTCGGGGCCTTTTTTGGCCTCTTGGGCGGCCTGGGCATGTTTAGGGCCTCTGCGAGTTTTTTT
>CAUYUJ010020638.1:191352-203852 GCA_963575745.1 Prorocentrum cordatum | reverse complement strand
ACCGAGGAACCGAGGGCCGAGGCACGAGGGCCGAGGGCCGAGGGCCGAGGCCGACGAGGAGCGAGGACCGATTGCCCCCCCCCCCCCGTCTCCTCGAGGGCTCGTGCGGGTCTCGGCGCGGCCCGCCCCTGCCTCGCGAGAGGCAACGCCAGGGGGGACACCGGCTCAGGAGGGGGGGAACACCTCGACCTGGAATCGGCGATACGGTCGGCCCCAAGACAGAAAAGCATCAATTGTTCAAGAGCACGAGACCCTCCGCTGGCCAGCGCGCCCCAAACGATGATAAGATCACTCGAGGGTACCCTCCTCCAAGATGCACAAGAACACCCAACAAACACGAAGACCATCAGGGCACCCTCCCCGAACCGACCTCGATCGTACACCTCGGTCCGATCGTACGTCGCGGATAGATCGGTGATCGGATTCGCGGGGTCCTGGGCGGGCTGGGGCTATCGGGCCCCCACCGGCGACGAGTGGACGACCGTGAGTCGATGCATCCCCCCCTCAGCCGATCCCCCCCCCTTAACGTTGCCGCTGACCTCGGGGACCCTCCTTGGGGTGCTTGTACGTCGCGCGGACCATCGAGCCCCCCTCGGCGTCCTCGCGGACCTCGAACCGCCGCCCCCGCGTGCCCGTGCTGGTCTCCGCCACGCGGCGCAAGCAGCCCTCCGAGGCGCCCTCGAACTCCAGGCAGCTGGCCAGGAGATCGGTCACCTGGTCGGCGACGGAAAGAGGGATGTGCATGTTCCTGTTCCTTTTGTTGCTTTTGGTTTCCATTTCGTTGTGTTTGGTGCTGCTGTTGCTCGTTGTTTTCAGATGTTGCCCGTTTGCTCCTAGGCCAAAACGGTTGTTACCGCAAGCTGTCTGTTCCCCCATGCCCAAACGGTCGCTGTTCGTTTCATGTTCGTTTTCCCTCGTGCTGTCGTCAGACCGCCCTTGCTGCCAAACGAGATCAAAGCATACAACTGCCCGCAAAATCGCCAAAACACCGGTCAGTTCGAGACCTGGCCAAAAAGAAGCAAGAGGGGTCTTACCTCGGCGGCGCGCACAAGGGGGCGCAGGGGAGGGCAAGCAGCCCCCCCCCCGCCTGCCGAGAGAAGCCTGGGAGCGCACAAGTCGCTGCGGAAGGCAGACAGATCACTGAAGGCATAGATTTGCTGAAGGCCGCGTTCTGCCTTTCACATCTGCAGAAGGACATGTTTTCAAACAACTGATCGACGATCAAAAATGGGTCTTACGCGAGATGGCATTGCGACCTGACGCCACGGCTTACGCAGGTCACCAGCGCGGCACGCCACATTGGAAACGAGGGCGCTTACGCGCGACTGTACGGTACGCGAGCAGCTTACGCGCGAATGTCAGCGCAACTGGACATGTGTGTTTTTTCCCGCTCACATACCTTCAATGAGCAAGGCACCTTGGCTGAAAAGAAAAGCCTTCCGCAACGAGTTGCCTCCAGTGAGCAAACATGTGTGCCAAAATCCTGTGCCTTCAGAGCTGAGTGGTTGCCTCCAGTGAGCAAGCGTTTGCCCGCAAAGCCCCCCATCCCCTGCGGGAGACACCCTGCCCCCGTCTTCGAGGGCCGCCTCCCCCCCGCCTCCTCGCCCCGCCGCGCAACCCCTCAGGGTCGCCCCCAAGCGACACTCCCCGAGGAGGCTGCGCGCGACCTCACGCCGGCGGTGCGCGCGAGCACGTCCGCGCAAGCGACACGATCTTCCCCTGCCGTTCACCTGGACGAAGCCGTCTGGGTCCACCTTCAGCCCGTAGTCGGCGACGTGGTACCGCAGTATCCTAGGAGGGCGCCAGCAAGATACTGCCAATCGAGCCTGACTGGGCTTCTCCAAGGGCCTGGGACTGGTCTGCGCGCATTCGTGGCTGGCCGCCAGACAAGCCGAAAAGTGCTACGAACGCCAGCGCAACGCGGTCAGATTGGCCCTTGAATCTGGGTGGCTACATTAGATGATGGGACCAGGGGATGGCGCCGCATCTTCGTTGTTTCGGCGATGCATCGGCGACGTCGGCGCGAAGAAAATCGGGCTCCACATCGAGCCGCATCGCCGATACATCGGCGATGCGGCGCGACTGCCCGACCTCACCTGCTCGAAACCCCAGCCCGGGGGGCTTTAGGAGAAGGCCGATGGTCTTCCGAGAATGCCTACCCCCTCTCACTCCCCCCCCACGCGCGCCGCCGATTAGAGGAAGAAAAAACGGCATGAATCAATTGTCGGAAGTCCGCGCAGATTCCTTGGATCTGTGCTGAACCCCTCCCTGCCGCGCGGAGCGCGCCAGGGGCGGCGCTGGAGGCGCCGCCAGGGAGACCCAGCGCCGAGTCAAGAACTCCACGCTGAGCTCGGGCCTCGCGGGGCCTCATCACCCCCATCTGGGAAGGCGGGCTGGCGGGGCCGAGATACCATGGCCCCGTGGGGATGGGGCTCCGGTAAACAGTAGACGATGCTGCACTGGCACCCCGAGGCTGGAAAACCACCGCGAACCAACGAAAAAACCTCATAAAACGCCGAACCTCCCCCCTGGGCGCCGCTGGCAGTTGGCGTCCCAGGGCATCCTCCCCAAGCTGTGGGAGATCCGCTCGTCATCAGGCGGACCGGCGGGGTCGGCGCCGCGGCGGGCGCCTGGGCTGGAAGGCGCCAGATCGCCCCCACGCAGCTGGTCGGCCTCGTCCGACGGACGGTAATCGACGGGCGGCGACGACAGAAGACGGACGATGAGCGACAGACGACGGACGACGGCGACGGCGAAGACGACGGCGGACGACGGACGCCGGGCGACGAACGGCGAACGAAGAGCCACGAACGCCAGACGACGCCGCCGAACGGCGGCGACGGTGACCGCGACGACGGCGACGACGGACGGCGGACGACGCACCACGGACCACGCTCCACGGACGACGCCGACGACGAGCGGCGGCGGCGCACGGCGGCGGCGCACGGCGGCGGGCGGTGGCGCGCGGCACTCGGCCTCGTCCTCGGGCGCCTCGTCCGCGGCGGCGGGCCGGGCGTCGAAGAACGCGTCCCAGGCGTGGGCCTCGGAGCCGCCGGCCATGCGCGCGCGGGGCGGGCCGCCCGCGGCCGTGGGCGCGCGGGGCTCTCGCGGCCCGCCGGGGCTCGGCCCGGGCGGCCTCGGAGGGCGGGGGCCAGGGCGAGGCAGGCGCCGGCACCGCTCCGCGCGCGCACGCACGCTCGCCATCGCTCGGAGGTCCATTCCCTGTGTTTCTTTCAGTTTCGTGCGTGATTGCTTCGCCAAATGATCCAGGATGCTCCTCGATGGTCCTCGCCGAGGGAACAATGCACACGTCCGAGCGATGCCAAGGCACGGGGCCTGTTTCTCATCGCACGGGGCTCTGAAGCAGGAGCAGCTGGTCGCGCACCACAGCCACGCGGTGGCACGCCGAAGACCGTGCCAGCGCTCCACGCGCACGCCCGTGGGGTTTCTCATCGCACAGGCTCTGGAGCACAAGCACCATCATCTGGTCGTCCATCTCAGCCCTGGTTGCACTCCGAACGTGGGGAGGCCAAGAGGTATCGACACCGCTACTCCCCAGATCTCTCCCGGGGTGCGTGCTGACCAGACTTTCGAGGCGAATCAAGCCGTGGCAACGAGGGCTGCTCTTGGGCCCGTCCGGGGCTGTCTCGGGTAATCTTGAGGCCCCTTTGGAGCTCTTCTATCTTGGGCCCATCCTGGAGGCGAAAGACTATCCTGGCCTGCGTCCGCATGCAAGTAGGACAGAACTCGCCACGGATCGCCACGCCGCGCCGGCAGGCGCGGCGTCGAACATCCCCCAGGCACGTCCGACCCCTCGCGCACCAACCAACACGCGCAGTCGTTCGCGCGCGCGCGCGTGCGCATCTTGCACATGCTAGAGTGTTCTGCGGCATCGTTGACATGCTAGCTGCTGCGATAACATCAATTCCCCCCCTTCGATCGCCCTCATCTCGTGCGCCGATCAACAAACCACGACATTCAAGCAACATGCTCTCTCTGTCTCTCTCTCTCTCTCTCTCTCTTTCGGAAATCCTCCTCCCTCTCTCTCACGCTGTCTCTCGCTCTCTCCTTCTCCCAGGTTCGCCCACCTTGCAGAAACCCGCTCCACAATGTGGACCAAGATTGACGCGAAGCGAAGCGAGCCTTCAAATCTTGTATCTGTATACATATATGTGTGTGTGAAAGAGCGTGTTCTGCCGCTGCTGGCAGAAATCTGGGGGTGTTCCAACCCGTCCCAACCCCCTCGAAAACCAGGGGGGTCACTACCGGTTCGAACCCCCCCACCCCCACCCCCGGTCCATCATGAAAAGGAGGGGGGGTCACTACCAGTTCAAACCCCTTCCTCCCCCCCCCCTCGGGACAGTACGGAGTAGAGGCAGTGGGGAGAGTGGTGGGAACAGTGGGGACAGTGGGACAGTGGTGGGGACAGTGGGGATAGCGGGACAGCCCAGTGGGACTGGGAACGGTTGGGGACAGTGGGACAGTGGTGAGGACAGTGGGGATAGTGGGGCAGCACAGTGGGACAGCGGTGGGGACAGTGGGATAGTGGTGGGGACAGTGGGACGGTGGTGGGGACAGTGGGGAGAGTGGGACCGTGGTGGGGACAGTGGTGGGGACAGTGGGACAGTGGTGGGGACGGTGGTGGTGGGGACGGTGGCGTGGGGACAGTGGGACAGTGGTGGGGAGTGGTGGGGACAGTGGTGTGGGGACAGTGGGACAGTGGTGGGGACAGTGGGATAGTGGTGGGAACGGTCGTGGAAGTGACAGTGGTGTGGGGACAGTGGGACAGTGGTGGGGACAGTAGTGGAGACAGTGGGACAGTGGTGGGGACGCTGGTGGTGGGGACAGTGGTGTGGGGACAGTGGGACAGTGGTGGGGACAGCGGGGACAGTGGGACAGTGGTGGAGACGGTGGTGGTGGGGACAGTGGTGAGGGCGGTGGTGAGGACGGTGGTGGGACAGTGGGACAGTGGTACCGTGGGGACAGTGGTGTGGGACAGTGGGACAGTGGTGGGAACAGTGGGACAGCTCAGCAGGACAGTGGTGGGGACAGTGGGGACAGTGGGACAGCGGTGGGGACAGTGGGGGCAGTTGGACAGTGGTGGGGACAGTGGCGACACTGGGGAGAGTGGGACCGTAGTGGGGACAGTGGTGGGGACAGTGGGGACAGTGCGAAAGTGGGGGCACTGGTGGGGACCGGGAACAGTGGTGGGAACAGTGGGGACAGTGGGACCACTGGGGACGGTGGTGATGCGAAAAGTGGTGAGGGCGGTGGTGAGGACGGTGGTGGGGATCTGGGAGTTGTTTGCCGGCGGCGAGTGGGGGTGGGGGGCGGGGTTCGAACCAGTAGTGACCCCCCGCTCCGTTTTCTGGAGGGGTGTGGGGGGTTCGAACCAGTAGTGACCCCCCCCTGGTTTGCTGGAGGGAAGGAAGGGGGGGGGGGGGGGGGGGGGGGGCGGGGGAATTAGGGGGAGTGGGGGGGTTTGCCAGGGGAAGGGAAAGGGGGTCGAGCAGGGGGGGGGGGACTTGGGACTTTCGGAGGGAGGGGGTGCGCCAGGTTCTGAAGGAAGGGGAAACTTTGCCATAGTAAAGCGGCGGTGGATCACGCTCTATCTCTTTCTTTTTTTTTTCTCTCTCTCTCTCTCTCTCTCTCTCTCTCTCTCTCTCTCTCTCTCATATATATATATGTATGTAAATATATGTGTGTCTGTATTTGTTGAACTTCCGTCTTCCCAACCATCTCCAATGCATGCTTCCAATATGTTATCCGAAATCGACGTTCATTTGTGCATGTATCATTTTCCCCTCCTGCCTTCCGCATGGGAGAGGAGGCCCCACCGTCCTGAGGGCAGCCGTGCAGGGGAGAGCCGCAGCAGGGCGCGGAAGCAGCGGCGGCAGGCGCCAGGCAAGAGGCACGGCTGGCCTGGACGGGCTCGGGCTGCACGGCCTCGGGGGGCGGGGCCGGGACGGAAGCAGCAGCAGCAGCACCAGTCCGCCAGCGCGCACCAGCGCCCACACGGGCGTCGCAGCAGTTGCAGCGGAGGCGTCTGCGAGGGCTTCAAAGCTCGCTAAACTCAGCAAACTTCTGGACTGCATCGTGTGCTGTGACACCCTTGAAGCAAAAGCCCCTGAACAGCTTTTCACATAGCTACGATGGGGGGGCCACGATGGGGGGTCACGGTGGGGGGGGCAACGATGAGGGCCACGATGGGGGATCGGGATAAGGATCGGGGTATAGGGGTCTCAGTTTGAAGCCTAGCGGGTTTCAATTCAGTTTCGGCCCCACGCGATTAGGATTGCTCCCCTAACAGTGCTTGCACTTAGGGGTTATGACTTACTCGGTCTCAAAAGAACTAGACCTGGGTATCCGTCCGGCCGGCTTGTTGTCGCCGTCGCCGCCCTTGACCGCTGTCCGTCGCCACTCCTTCTGTGCTCGGGTGCTGGTCGCCGCGCGTGTTGTCGCGGTCGCCGAGAGTCGCCGCCGTCCATCACAACCCACTGCATTGCAATCGCATTGATTTGCATTCGCGTTGAATTGCTTTGCTATCGCATTGCATCGCAATGCATTGGATTCCATTGCAGTCACACTGAATTGCAATCGCATTGCATCGCATTGCATTGCTCTGCATTGCGATGCATCGTGTTGCATTGCTCTGCAATGCTGTGCATGAATTTGCATTGCTCTGCTTTGCATTGCGCTGCATGCTTCGAATTGCTGCACTGCTTTTTGCATTGGCTTGCACTGCGTTGCATTGGTTTGCATTGTGTTGTGTTGCGTTGCTCTTGGTCGCGGTTTATCGCAATGCCTTGCACTGCTTTGCATTGCACCACTTTTAAATGCTTCGCGTCGCTTTGCGTTGCACCACATTGCGCTGCATTGCGTTGCACTGCTTTGCATCGTTGTGCGTTGCGGTGCTTAACATTGCTTTGCATTGCGTCGCATCGCGTTATATGGCTTTACATTGCGGTGAGTCGCGTTGCGGTGATGTACATTGTGTCGAACTGCTTCGCATCGCATTGTATTGCATTACATTGGTTAGCACTGGTATTGCTTTACATCAACTTGCATTGCTGTGCAGTGTGCTGCGCCGCGCTGCTGCGTTGCATCACATTGGATGTAGTTGCGTCGCTTTGCATTGCGCTGCTTTGCATTACTTCATATGTCTCAGCAGTGATGTGCATTTATTTGCATCGTTGCGCATGTCTGTGCATCGCATTGCATTGCGTTCATTACTTTGCTGTGTATTGCTTTGCATCGCCTTACAATGCTGTACATTGCTTTGCATCGTGTTGCATGTGAGTATTGCGCTGCATCAAGTTGCATTGCGTTGCATTGCTTTGAATTGCTGTGCACTGCCATGCATTACCATGCACTGATTTGCAATGTGTTGCACCCCATTGCTTACACCACATGTGTTGCACCAGCAAGGTTGCACAACATTGATTGTTGAACCTAGATTGCACCGCACAGGTTGCAAGATATCACTGTTTCGGCTCCACACTGGCTAACGTTTGCTGGTATTCAGAGGAAGGAGAAAGGAGAAAGAGAGAGGAAACAAGACAGAAAAGAGACAAATATAGAGAGAGAGGAGAAGAGATGGAGCCCCCCCCAGATCTACGCCAGACGCGTGTTTCGCGAATCCTCTTCGTCTCCTCGCCTCCTCGTGGCCTTTCTTCTCCTCGTGGTCTGCCTCCTCACCCTCGCCAACGTCATCCTCCGCCTGCTCAGTCTCAGCTTCCGCAGAATTGCCCTCCTCCTCTTCCAGCTCCATTTGCGGAGGGCTCAAAAGTGCACTCCTTCTATAGAGGATACACTATAGGTTTCCTTCTCTGGGAGGTAACAGTCGATACGGCTTCGTGGGCGAATTACTGATCGATTCCTTATGCGGCCCGGGGAACACAAAAAAACAAAACCACCGAAACATTAACAAACATACCAAATGCTGCAACAGAGCGCAACACACACCCACACACACACATACACAAACAAAAACTAAGAAACAACAAAACTGTGTCACCACTTACGCACTCCACCGATCCGCTGCTCCACTGTCCCCGTCTCCCCTCGTTCCACCCGCTTTCCCCCCGCCTCCCCGCCTTTCAATTGTCCTCTTCCTCCTCCTCCTCCTCCTCCTCCTCCTCCTCCTCCTCCTCCTCCTCCTCCTTTTGCTTCTCCGCCTCCGCGGCAACGACGCACGACGACGACGACAAACGACAACGACGGCGACGGCGATGGCGACCGCGACGACGACGACACCGACGACGGCGGCGGCGGCGGTGGCGGCGGACGGCAGACGGCGACGGCAGCAACGGCAACGGCGACGGCGACGACGGCGACGACGACGACGACGACGACGGCGTCGACGGCGTCGACGACGGCGGACGGCGGACGGCCGCGGCTGCGGACGGCGGACGGCGGCGGCGCGCCTGCGATGTCGCCTGCGGCGCGCCAGCGCCCGCGTGGGCGGCGACGCGCGCGGCAGCCCTGGCGGCGGAGCCCCAGGTGGCCCGCGGCGCGGCGGGGGCGGCCTCGGGTGAGCGGCGGCGGCGGCGGACGGCGGACGGCGGACGGCGGACGGCGGACAACGGACGGCGGCGGCGACGGGGTGGAGCGAGGAAGGGGAGGGGGAGAGGGGGCGAGGAGGGAGGTGGAGAGGGGAGACAGGAGGAGGAGGACGAGGAGGAGGAGAAGCAGGAGGGTGGAGAACGGAGGATGAAGAGGAGAAAGAGGAGGAGGAGGAGGAGGACGAGAGGTAGACAAGGGAGGGGGGGGGATCCCCTCGCACGCAATAGAATCCTTACAGGCACCCCAAGTAGAGCGCCGAAGAACCTTCCCAAAGCTCCCCAGAATACCCCAATTCCCCCTGCAAAATAACGCATGAAGGGGACGGAGATAAGAGGGACGCGCTCGGGGAAGGGTTGGGGCTCTCTGTGGAAATCCATGGGGTGTGGAGGGTGCCAGGGGGTCCTTCCTTCTCACTCTTCGTCCTCCGTTTACGTGAGACCGTCGTGGATGCGAAGATCGTCGAGGAACGCCATCCTCCTCCTTCTCCTCCTTATCCATCTCCTCCACGACTGCATCCTGTGAAGATGGATGTCTGGCGCCTGCATGCGCTCGCTCGTCGTTTATTATCCCCATCACGCGTAGGAAGGGCCAGGACACACCGCCCCTTCGAGGCAATGAACAATCCAGCGAACCCGTCGTAACCACTCGGCGGTCGTCTGGATAAGCTGTGCTAGCACGACCTATTCTCGCATATCTCCATTGTTTCATGTCGGAAGCGGCCGAAGGCTCTGCGCTAAATGGGCCTCGAGACAATTTGCAAAGATGGGGGGGGGTGAGGGCAAGTCCGCCCAAAATCGGTCCCTGGGCCCCTCCTGGGGTCGAACCTGAAAAGTTGTTCACGCCGCTTCCAGCCAGGTGACGATGGGGCCCCGTTCTCCATCCCCCGCTTCTGCTGGCCAGAGCCAGTGCTGGACCACCTCAGCTGCTGAGATCCGGCGTCGCAAAAAAGTGAGACATCGTGAGACATCGCGCTCTGACCTCGAGCCCAGGACCTCATCTCTCTGCGACGCTTCTCGAGCCGCATCGATCTGCAAGAGCCCCAGACCTTAGCAAATAGGCGCAGACGCCCCGCCCGAAACAAAAAATGATCCGCCAGGATCTCTGGGGCCGCCCAGCGGGCTCCAGGCTCTGTGTCCGTGCCTCGCAAACGCGCGCACGCTGGCCGCCACTGGCCATCGCTCGGACGTCCATCCACTGTGCTTTTTTCGGTTTCGTGCGTGGTTTTTTCGCCAGATGATCAAGGATGCTCCTCGATGGTCCTCGCCGAAGGAAAAATGCACACGTCCGAGCGATGCCAAGGCCCAGCGGGCTCCGGGCTCCGTGCCCGTGCCTCGCACACGCGCGGACGCCGGCCGCAGGGCGGCCGGCCGCCAGCACCCCTGGACCGAGCCGGCGCGGGTCCGCGTGGGGCGTCGCTCGGACTCTCCTCCCTTGGCCCTCTCACCCTCGGTCCTGTGTACAGTCGGGGCGTTGACCTAAGGAACCCTAAATAAGGAACGAGGCCCCTATTTTCCATAAGCTGAACCTCGATTTCCCAAGGAAGCCTCCGGAAAACCCAAGGCAAACTGCGAAACAATGAAGGAACACGGAGCCCCTCCCCAACGAAAAGGGTTCCTTCTTCAGGGCCCCGACTGTACGACCCGATGCCCGCCCAGCTGCTTGATTTGAGGACTCGGGTCATCCGGAGGGAGGGTGGCATAGAGGTGGGGAGGGCACTGCTCTCGGAGCTCTGCGGTGCCCGTGCAGAACCTTTGGCCTGCCTGACGTTCCGCGAGCTGCGTGCCGGCCTCTGCTGACAGGCTTAATAGCTTACAGTCGGACCTAGGACAGAAGAAGATCCCTCAAGAACATGAGACCATCCACCAGCCAACACACCCCAAACCGTAAGATCACCGAGGGTACCCTTCCGCTGCGTCACGCGATGTTGGCTGCCTAGCCTAATCGGTGGAGCCACGGGGGACACTCCCAAGGCCACCCTCAAGGCCTTCGGACGCTCTCAAGCCTTCGGGCGCGCAGCCTGGCCCAACTGAAAGACCTCGGTCCAACTGCAATCAGCGTCGAAACCCAGACATCCTCTCATGATCGTCGTCTTCGTCGTCGTTGACGAGTCGTCCCTCCGCCTTTTGCCGCGGGTCCCCCTTTTTGGCGGCGCGTCGGTACAGCAGCGAGGCGCAGGTGCGCGCGGGCACGCCTCCGAGCGCAGGGGAAGCGTGGCGGCGCGCGCGCTGGCGGCTGGGCCGTCGGCGCGGCGCGCGCCGCCCGCCCGGCTGGGGAGCCTGGCGGCCCGGCTGGCGGCGGCGACGGACGGACGGAAGGGCACAGCGGCGGTGGCGAGGGCGAGGGCGAGGGCGAGGGCGAGGGCGAGGGCGAGGGCGAGGGCGAGGGCGAGGACGAGGACGATGACGAGGGCGAGGGCGAGGACGAGGACGAGGACGAGGGCGAGGGTGAGGGCGAGGGCGAGGGCGAGGGCGAGGACGAGGGCGAGGGCGAGGACGAGGGCAAGGGCGAGGCCGAGGACGAGGACGAGGGCGAGGGCGAGGGCGAGGACGAGGACGAGGGCGAGATCAAGGACAAGGACGAGGACGAGGACGAGGACGAGGTCGAGGACAACGACGACGACGACGACGACGACGACGACGACGACGACGACGACGACGGCATCGATGGCGAGCGACGACATCGATGGCGAGCGACGACGTTGACGACGGAGGGGAGGAAGCGAGGGAGGACAAGGTGAGGGAGGGAGGGAGGCAGGCAGAGGGAGGGCAGGGAGGGAGGGAGGCAGCTGAGGCAGGGAGGGAGGCAGGGATGAGAGGGGAAGGGGGGGACGCAGCAGAGGGGGGGGATGGGAGGCAGGGTGGGGCAGGCAGCCGCCGTTCCCGCGGCCAGAAGAAGGGTCGGCCTCGTCCTCTACGCGCATCAGCGAGAGAAGGGGTAAAAGGGAGACAGGAAACCTCCCGGACACGCGGGAAGACGTCAGACCCTTCCGAGGGCAACATTGTCGCAGGAACTGTCGAAGGCAGTGGTCACGAGGGTGCCGTTGATTTCGAAGCGTCGACGTATGTGCCGAAGGGGAAGGCTGCAAGGGTAACCTTGGGAAAGTGGCTCAACCTTATCATGCGGGTTGACGCGGCCGAACGCGCTGGCCATCGGAGTCGAGGGGTCGCCGCTCGCTGGCGCTGCGCGGCAGCAGGGAGGCGGGGTGGGGGAAGGCGACCGGCAGCAGGGAGCGGGGAGGGAGGAGGGAGGAGGCAGGAGGGAGGAGGGCGGGAGGCGAGGGAGGAGGAAGAAGAGGGCCAGGTTGAGATCAAGCTGTGTCAACCATGCTGCTATACCCTCCCGCACCAAGCCCTCTCCGCATTGGTTCCTACGAGCATTGTTTTTGTCACTGCGCAAAGCGCCCCCTTGACGGACGACGGGGTGCTTCTGGCGACGTCGTAGGGCCATGGGACGTACAGTTACTCATATTTCTCCTCCATCGTCGTCTCCCTCTCCCACTGGTGTCCAGATGCTGCCCTTCATCGCAGATCAATCAAATCGCTTGTAGAATCGAACCCATCGAACCGAACGCCAATATGTGGAGGGAGTCGCCCCTCGGGTGCGTCATCGAGTAGATCGATACCGCGCGCAAACAGGTGCAACCATCATCGAATCGATCGGAACGTCCGACCCTGTCATGCTGAACCCCTCGGTCCTCAATGCTGCGCCTCGCGCGGCGATTTTACCCACCTCCCTCCCTCCTCCTCCTCCTCCTCCTCCTCCTCCTCCTCCTCCTCCTCCTTCTCCTTCACCCTCCTGCTCCTGCTCCTGATCCTCCTCTTCCACCTCCTCCGCATCCTTCTCCCCATCAGTCCTTCCTCCTTCCTCTCCCATCCCTCCCCCTTCTTCCTCCACGCTTCTTCTGTCTTTGAGGCCTCTCCTCCCCCTGTGTGCCG
>CAUYUJ010020638.1:171352-188852 GCA_963575745.1 Prorocentrum cordatum | reverse complement strand
TTACCAGTATCAACAGCATCAGCATATTCATCATCCTCAGCATCATCACCACCATCATCATAACCATCACTAGCATCAGCATCATCATCATCAGCATCATCATGATCATTACCCTCATCAAAATCATCATCGGCATCATCATCACCACCATCATCATCATCATCGTCATCAGCAGCATCATCAGCATCATCGTCATCATCATCACGATCAGCATCATCGTTATCGTCAGCATTATCATCTTCTTATTCACCAGCATCAGCATCAGCATCATCATTATCATCATCATCATTATGATCAGCATCATCATCATTATCATCACCATCATCACCATCATCATCATCAGCAGCAACACCACCATCATCACAATATCAACATCATCCCCATCCCCATCCCCTCCCCCTCCTCCTCCTCCTCCTCGTCCTCCTCCTCCTCCTGGTGCTCCTCCTGGTCCTCCTCCTCCTCCTGTTCCTCCTCCTCCTCCTCCTCCTCCTTCCTTTCCTCCTTCTGGTCCTCCTCCTCTTCCTCCGCCTCCTCCTCTGTGCGTTCCCCCCGTCCACCAGCTGCCCTCGGTGGGCACTTGGGGCAGCGTTCCCCGCGGCGCCCCCCTCCTGGGACGACGGCCCACACGACGACGGGACGACGACGGCGACGGCCGCGGCGGCACATCGAGTGCTGCGGGCGCCTCCGTCAGGCCACGGGGCGCGCCGAGACCGGGGGGCGGGCGGAACGGCTGCACACCGCCGCTGGCTTTGCACTGCGAGCCGCTGCCGGCCCAGGGCTCCAGCGGGCCCTTCGGGCGGCCAACGGCGGCTGCGCCGACTGCGACGGCGACGGAGGCAGCGGCAGCGGTGACTGCGTCGGCGGCAACGGCGGCGCACGCGAGGACGGCGAGGACGGCGAAGGCGAGGGCGAGGGCGACGGCGACAACGACGGCGGCGGGAACGGCGGCAGCGACGGCGATTTCAACGGCGACGGCGACGGCGCCAACGGCGACGGCGCCAACGGCGACGGCGACGGCGCCAACGGCGACGGCGACGGCGACGGCGACGGCGGCGACAGCGACAACGACGACGACGACGACGACGACGGCGACGGCGGCAACGTCGACGACGACGACGACGGCGGCGGCGGTAGCGGTGGCGGCGGACGCGGCAGCGAGGACGAGGACGAGGACAAAATGGCGGCGGAGGAGGAAAATGTCCAGGACGAGGGCGAGGGCGGAAAGGAGGACTGGTACAGTAGTGGCTGGTACGATGACGACGAGGTGAGACAGGAGGCCCAACGACAGCCTGAAAGCAACATCGAGCGTGGACCGTTCGTTACAAGCGTCATTTCAAACATCCGCCTTGCATCAGAGGTCACATCTCGGTCCCTGGGGCATGTGTCCATATATACCTCCGTCCTGGATCCATCTGTGTTGCTTCAAAGGGCCGACAACGGGCCCAGGGGGCCGGAATCGGAAGAGAAACGCTCAGTTTGAAAAAAACATAGCCTGCCGAAGGACCCAACCATATGCAGTTGCGAGTACCGCATTGTAGGTACCAGTTTCGGTGGAGCTCCCTATGGGGCCACGAAGCGCTGTCCTGGGTGGCGTTGACGCATGCGGACCCTGCCACTGGAGCCTTCGGTGGAGCTCCCTATAGGGCCACGAATCGCCGTCCTGGGTGGCGTTGACGGGTGCGGACCCTGCCACTGGAGCCTTCGGTGGAGCTCCCTGTGGGGCCACGAAACGCTGTCCTGGGTGGCGTTGACGCATGCGGACCCTGCCACTGGAGCCTTCGGTGGAGCTCCTGTGGGGCCACGAAGCGGTGTCCTGGATGGCGTTGACGCATGCGGACCCTGCCACTGGAGCCTTCGGTGGAGCCCACTAGGAAGCGGCGAAACGCTGCTCTGGGTGGCGTTGAGGGGTGCGGACCCTGCCACTGGAGCCTTCGGTGGAGCTCCTTGTGGGGCCACGAAACATTGTCCTTGGTGGCGTTGACGCATGCGGACCCTGCCACTGGAGCCTTCGGTGGAGCTCCCCGTGGGGCCACGAAACGCTGTTTTGGGTGGCGTTGACGCATGCGGACCCTGCCACTGGAGCCTTCGGTGGAGCTCCTTGTGGGGCCACGAAACATTGTCCTGGGTGGCGTTGACGCATACGGCCTGTGCCACTGGAGCCTTCGGTGGAGCTCCCTGTGGGGCCACGAAACGCTTTCCTCGGTGGCGTTGACGCATGCGGCCTGTGCCACTGGAGCTTTGGGTGGAGCTCCCTATGGGGCCGCGAAACGCTGTCCTGGGTGGCGTTGACGCATGCGGACCCTGCCACTGGAGCCTTCGGTAGAGCCCCCGTAGAGGGCCACGAAACGTTGTCCTGGGTGGCTTAGACGCATGCGGGCCCTGCCACTGGAGCCTTCGGTGGAGCTCCATATGGGGCCACGAAACGCTGACCTGGGTGGCGTTGACGCATGCGGCCTGTGCCACTGGAGACTTCGGTGGAACTCCCGATGGGGCCACGAAGCGCTGCCCTGGGTGGCGTTGGCACGCGGACCCTGCCATTGGGGCCTCCGGTGGAGCTCCCTATGGGGCCACGAAGCGCTGTACTGGGTGGGTGAAGCGCAGGGAGGTGACGAGGCGGATGGGGGGAGGGAGGAGGGGGAGAAGGACTTTCCACAGGACTTTCCCAATCAGACGATGTCTGGATGGCTGGGGCTCTCAGGAGGACTTCGCTTGAGTGGCCTCCCTTGAAACACGCAAGACATAACCCAACTCCCCATTTTAGTAGGAGGTGAGCATACTTCCGAGAGGCCCCTGAGGTGACCCCTCCCTTCCAAAGCCCGACTACCACACCATATGCACATCTAGTATGGCTCGTAGAAGGCGAGCTCATGGGATGCGTGGCCGCTCCTGGTCCCCAGGGCGAGCTGGGCGCGGCACGGCTGGTTGGATGGTGGGCCAGGGCACTCTCGGGAAATCCATTCGCTCATGACCTGCTTACATGCTAAATTACTGACCGAGCTACGACAATCAAGACAGCCCCAACGGGCCTGCACGTTACAGAGGGTGTGAGACGACTTCAGCTGGGCGGTTCTGAGAGCGTCTGGCCTAGAACGTTTCACCATCCTCCGAACAATCCTGTCCGAGGGTACTCTGTTGTAATGCGCAAGCGCGTTTAAAGTGGCACGAATTAACCTAGTGCGGACTAAGAGGAGACGGCGACAGCCCACGCATAACAGGAGATGCGAGCAGGTGGGATCTGATGTTGCTGGGCGCCTTTGACTGCAAGCTCATCCACAGCCTCGTTTCCACACCAAGCATAGAACGGAACTCTTTTCTGCAAACTGTCCTCGAGGCTGAGGTGACTCTTCATCGAAAAGACCTCAACTCGAGGGCCCCCTCTGTCTGTCAATGCTGCGCCAATCTCGATCCACAAATCACCCATCGTGCTCCAACTGGCCGGGCGTGTGTGTCTACCTTTCTTCCAGCCCTTGAAAAGGACCTCCGAATCTGTCCAATACTGTAGTCTACCACGAGTGTTCAACACTGCTGAGATGAATGCCGAGAATTCTGCACGATTGTTTGTTTGGCGAGGGCCCGCGAGCGGTGCGAAAGCTCCTCCCCTCGCACTAGGCAGGCCAAGGTCGGACACGTCGAGCGCGACCCATCCCCATCCACACCTGCGGTAGCGAGAGTCGTCGGACTCTTCGCCTCCGCTGCCGCCCCCGCAGGTGATGGGGGGCAGTCCGAGCGGGGCCTCCATCGGGGCCCTGTCCAACTCTCCGAACCTCTCCTCCGTGTAGGGCGTGTCGCACGGTGGTGGCGTAGTCCACGAGGTCGGCGGGGGCCCACGTAGCCAGAAGCACGGGGTGTGGGCGGCTCCCGCCACTGCCATGGGCACCAGGTGCTCTGGCTTGGCGAAGGCAGGGTGCTTCGCTCTGTCAGGGCATTGCCCCCATATCCTATGGAGGTCGTCTGCCCTGGCGCCGCAACTGCAGCTGCACGCGCCCGCGAGGTCGCCGTAGAGGTCGAACTTGCGTGCTGGCGTCCAGTTGCCCGCCGTCATGGCGGTAAGCAAGGCGTTGGCCTCGGGGAGCCTGCCCTGCTTCCGCAGGCGGGCCAGGTGGCGGACTACGTCGCTGGTGTCGACCCCGTCCTCCATGCCCCTGCCGTTGTAGTGGGAAGCCGCCTTCTGCCACAGGCCCCTCTCGATATCATCGACGATGGCGTCGATGATGGTGGAGGGGCCCTTCTCAGCTGCATCTTCTGCCATTTCCCAGTCGTCACCTCGGGGGTCTGTCCATCGCGCGGCCGACTTGGGGTCCCAACCAGCCTCCCACAGGGACAGGATGAGGGAGCCCATGACTCCCCGCCGCTGTCGCCATCGATGCTGTCTGGGGGCAATCTTGAGTCTGGCATAAATCTTACCACAAGATCTGGAAATCAACTTCCTCAGGTCAGGCCTACGTGCATAGAGGCCGGACCATGCCCGAAGTTGGGCTCGAGGTATCTCCAGTGATGGGCCTTTGCCCACCAGGCTGAGGAATGCCCCAGTGCACCGTCCTGGCCTGGCCTTGGCGATGCCTGACATGTATCTCCTTCTGGCCTGGGTGATGGCTGAAGGCGGCTCTCCGCGTGCCTTCACACCATGAAGTAACGCTGGCATTGCACCTTGGTTGAGCATGTGAAATCTCTTGTCCCTTCTCAATATCCGTGGCTTTCGGCCTAACGTGTTCATCCGATTGCATGCTTCCTTTCGTCTTGCCATGTGTGTGGCCCGACGGGTATCTCCTTTTGAAGATCTGTCGATGCCAAGGTCACGAGCTTCTCCGGCTGGCGTAATATCCACTCCAGCTTTTCTCAAACGTGATGTGATTCGCTTGGTCATGTTCCAACCAGAACTGAAAATAACACTCTTGTCTGCGAGCACCAGGCCTTCTCGCTTCAGGCTGTGGGCTAGCATCGTCATCGTCGTGTAGATAGCATCCTCGACCGCCGCAGAGCTGCCGTAGGCGGAGGTGCTGATGTCGTCGAACCAGGCCCGAGGCATTGCCCTGGGCTGCGCGGCCGTGACGGACTCCAGCACCTTGTACACCACCGCTCGCGCCAGGTTGTTGGCGTGGCGCGAGCCCGCCAGGAGGGACAGGTCCGCCTGGCATGGGAGCCCGTAGGCTCCTTGCTGTCTCAAGATACGCGGTACACAATGAATCTGCAGCTCGAGCGCCAGGATCCTCTTGGGGAAATTGATGTCCAGGCACGCTGCAGCGACAGACTCAGGCATGACTGAATCGTAGAATCTGGCAATGTTGGCTAGACTGACAGCCGACGACATGGCCAAGGCATTCGCTGCCTCGTCCTGCAAGGCTCTGGCCAAGGCCTCTCTCAAGGGGTCAGTCCCAGTGCCTCGAAGCCGAAGTGACCCATTCCTCCACCTCCGGCCTCGTGAGCATCCGCCAACAGCGGATGAGCCACGCGATGAGGGCCAGGGCCCTGTCTCCTGACTTCTTGGGCTCGAGCATGATGATGGCCTGGAGCAGCTGGCACGGCCAGATCTGCAGGGCCTCCACAGAAATGATCAGATCCACGAGCGCCTGTCGAGCAGGCACAGGCAGGCGGCGCACATCGGAGGCAACAAGCCTGTCGACGCCTCGGCCCCTGTCGGGCTGGAGGCGGGAGGCCTGGTCGAAGCGTTGCAAGGTCCAACTGGGGCAGGGCTCCGCCCTCGCCTGGTCACGAATTCGAGCCAAAACGGCCACGGTGTCAGTTATGTCAACTGTGTCCGCAGCCCAAATCTCTCCAAACACCTTGCTTTGGGCGTCTACGATTTCTAGAGGCGACGTGGCCTTACACTTGCCTAGCACAAACTCGTCTTCGAAACGGGGAGGGGACATAGTGAGACGGTGCAGCTTTCCCACAGGGGCCTTCACATGGTCCGAGAGCCGGTCAGCCCAAACACGCAGTTCCTTCTCAAGATCGCGCCTGTGAGCGCGGGTGGCCTCGTCCGACGCCTGAAGGACCAGGCCCACAAGCGCCTGCAGCTCGACTTCACTGATGTCCGCCAGTCGCTGCTACCACAGATTACGATGGAACAGCGCATTAGCCGGCGGCCGAGCACCTGTGGATGGGGCCCCTTCCTGGGCCAGACGCCTGGCAATGTTGCAAAGCTCCTGCTGCTGCTGCCCCCCTTTTCTCCCCTCGACGAGGGTGCAACATAAGTTGAGCGCGCTGGCAACTCTGGACCACCAACCCGCCTCAAAACTCTGGCAGCGCGGTCGTCTCAAACCACGCTCCTTCACTACAGAGTTTTATATTTATAAGTGTAACCCCTGCCAGTATACTGAGCAGCGTCGCTATCATGGATGCCGTCGGCCTTTATATAGAAAGCTCCCGCGTGCTGCACAGGGGCCCCATACTTCCGACCTGGTGCCAACGAGCTCTGTGGGCAGACCTGAAAAGCGAGGCAGGCGGCAATGTGGCCTGGGACAGGCTCGCTGAGAGGGGAGACTTCAGTGGCGACCTCCAGCCACAAGTCCTCCAGCGATTCGGTCGGGGGGCCCTCGGAAGCTCTCGGTGAAATAGCAGCTGCTGCGGCAGGTTGGGACGAAGCAGTCGATCTCTCAAGATCGGCTTGCGAGCTATCTTGACTAGGGGTTGGGGGGTCGTCGGGGCCTTCCAGGCCCTCACAGCCATCCAGGCCGTCGAGCTCCTCAAAAGGGCTCGCCTCTGAGGAGTCCAAGCCAGCGAGACGGGCGCCACCAGAGACTCTCGGCGACGCGCAGCCCGCGGGGCCAGGGTGCACCCCATCCTCAGAGGCGGACTGCATGGCCAAATTGCCGATGGCCCGACTCGAGGCAACAGGAAAATGCAGCCGCCCCCTAGGTCCCAGAGCTCCCCAACACTGGTTAGCTAAATCCTGGTCTTTTTGTTCGCGGTCGGCGAGGATTGAGGCGCGCGCGGGGGCGGCTGCACCTGCGGCTGCAACTGCGGGCGAGGGGCCCTCGTCCCTCAAGCGCCTCTGCCTCTTGCTGTCGGGGTTCGGCTCAGCCCCCTTGCGCACAGGGTGCTGAAACGAGATGGGCATGGCCAGGCTGCGTGTCAGCGCCGGTGCTACACTCGCCTTTACGGTTAAAACCTGACCAACGTGGGGCTTCCATGGGGCCGAGACCGTACTGAGACTCTCAAAATACGGGATCGCATCCTGACTCATCAGCACATAATCTATGAGCGACGGTTGGGCACCAGCCTTGAAGCACGTGCAACCGTCAGGGATGGTGACGATCTGTGCTCCAAGTCTCTGTGGCCATTCTGACTTCCAAAACTGTTCTGGGGTCGCGTTCATATCCCCAGCAACAATCCAAGGTAACTTGCAAGATCTAAGGAAAGCCCCCATGGACGACAACGTGGCAGCATTATTACCAGCGAAGCAATTCGTACCCTCTAAATACAAGCTCACTAAGTTGATGCTGACACCCTTGAGATGCCAAGTGATGGGCATCCAGTTACTGAAACTAAACGTGCGACAGCTATCTACTAAATGCATCGTCGCCGTGGCCTGCGGGGCTGAGCGTGGCAGCGCGAGTTGCACGACGACTGGCGGCAACTGCGGACCCCCGCAACTACTCCACCCCTCGAGCCCTGCATCGAGGTCTCGCTGGGTCTGGCGGCGGGGAAGGCAGCTTTGAGGCCCCAGCCTCTCATCTCCCTCTCCGCGGCCCCTCAGCCCTCGAAGCGGACGTGCGTTTCCTGAAACAGGTAGGCGTCATGTGAGTCTGTGAGCAGCGACTCCCTGACGAACTTGTTCGCAGTATTCCCCCAAGTACTGATATTGCCGATAAAGATCTGTCTGGTCGACCGTGATGCGGCATCGGCGGCGTCGGCTCGACCAGGCCCCCTGGCCCGTCAGGAAGGCGCGCCCCCTGGCGAGGTCTGCCCCGCCTGAGCCCCGGCCTGCTCGAGGACCTGCTCCTTCGCCGCCCTCTGCGCCGCTGCCTGCCGCGCCGCGGCCCCCGCCTTCGCCTTGGCCGCGGCCTTGGCCGCGGCGGCCCCGTCTGACGAGGCTGCTGCGGCGCCGCTGCCCGCGGCAGCGCCGGCTGTGGCGGCGGCGGCGGGCGGGGCAGCGGCCGCGGTCGCGGCCGTCTCGGGCTGCGTCTGCGCGGCCCCGTCCTTGGCGCCGCTGTCCGCCTTGCGCTTCTTGGCGGCCTGCGTCGCCTCGGTCTTCGCGGCCTCCGCCTTGGCCTTTGCCTGCTCCACGTGGATGCGGAGCTGGGAGACGAAGCCCTCGGCGCGGTCTTTGAACTCCTTCAGCATGGTGGCCTTCGCGGCGTTGACCTCCTTCACCGACAGCTCGTCCGATTCCCCCTCGCCCACGTTCAGCGCGCTGTCCAAGTCCGCGAGGGACTCGGCTGCCAGCGCGTCTGGCGGCGCGGACAGAATGTCGCGCAGCGGGTTCGCCTTGGCGGCGCCCTCCGCCTGGATGGACGCGACCACCTTCTCGGCCTGGACCACGGCCTGGGCCTTCATCAGCACCTCCTTCTCTATCTCGGCGAGCGTGATCTTTGCAGCGTCCCTCTTGCTGAAGGCGTTGTCGTACTGCTGGTTGGCCTCCTCCAAGGCCTCGGCTGCCTCCGCCAGCCTGATCGCCCTGCTCCTGGGTTCGGCTGACTGAGTGGCCTGGGATACCTCGGCCATGACCTGGGACAGCTTCTGGGTGACCTCTGGGGCTGGCTAGCTGCATGCTGGCCAGGTGCGATGAGGCGCTCTCCAACGCCTGTGCCAGCTAGACGCCACGTGCTTCCCGTCTGTGTCTTCGAGGCCCTTCCTCGAGAAGTGCGCGCCGCACCTGCACTGGAAGTTCAGCGCGCGCAGCTTGTTGTTCCACTCCCAGTTCTGGCAGCGCTTGCACTGTGTCCACTTCTGGGCAGTCTTGCCGCCTATCTTCACGAAGTGGTGATGCCCGCGTCGTTGGATGAGCTGCAGCTGCGTCTGTCGGGCGAGCACCTGGCCCTCGAGGATGGACTGGGCGGCCCTGACGATGCGGCGCGCCTCTGCCCTCTGTGCCCGCGCGCGGCGGTGCGCCGCGACACCTGTGGCCGTGGCGCAGTCGACCTCCAAAACGAAGACCCAACACCACAGGATTGAAGGGCCCCCAGGACACACAAATAAATACACACATATAAAAAGATGGCCTATATTTTCCCATATGTTCTTGGCTTCTGTTTTCCCCCCCACTTCCCATAGTTTCCCATATTTTCTGGGGGGTCGAGGATTACCTGTGTCGGTGTGTTTCTTTTCCTCCTGAAGGATGTCTGGGACCAAAAATAACACTGTGAGATCTGGGGTCGTCAGCGCCGGCGGCAACGGCGGCCGCGTCGGCGATGCTGGCGGCATCCGCTGGCGGTGGCGTCGAAACAAATTTTCCACGCTGGACCAGAAAAGAGACGACACAACACCACTTACGAAACCGTGACGTTGGAATTTTGAACGCTTGCCAAATGCAGTCTCGGCTTGTTATCACGAGGGCCGCACGGTGGCGTCGGACAGCCACCGCGCAACGCAGGCGAGGCACACCGCGCCAACACCACTCGACGCAGCAGCGACGTCGATTTCGCGCACAAGCCGCGCGAGATGCCCACTCGCAGGGTATACGCCAATTGCCGCGCGCAGCACCCAAACGCGCTGTTCCGCGGCGCAATGTTTCCACTCGTCGTCTTGCTCAGCGCATCGACGCACGCAAAAAAGCCGACGGCGTATTTCAGAACAGCGCCGCTGCGCCCCGTCGAGATGATCTTCGTCGTGTTTGAGGCGCCATTCGCGGCAACCCGTAGCTCGACTTGTACCGAGCCGCCCCCGGAAACACGAGGCCGAGGGCGAAAACGGGGGGACGCGCATCCTTGAAATTCTGATGCAGGGACGCACGACACCGGCGCAATTTCTGAACGGCGAATTATCATCCGACGTCCACCTGCACTGAATGGCGAAGCCGATGGCGTGGCATGCAGGAACCGTTTGACCAGGCGATCATTGCGTCCATCGGGGCCTTCGGAAAAATGCGCTGGCCCCGCAACCGGAGGCGGCCCTGGACGCGACGGCGGCTGGCGAGGCAGGCGCATGGCAGAGGAGGCCGCGGTTCCTCCTCAGATCTGAGATCGCCGCGCGGAAAGGCTAGATCTGGCGGGCGGCCAAGGCGGGCACCCCCTTTCTTCAGGGTGCCCGCGGACAGCGCGGACGCGGGCAAAAAGGCGCTCGAGCACGGCCATCTTCAACATTAAACATTCCGGCGAGGGCGGCAACATGCCGGGCGCCCCCGCAGGAGCTCTCGGGGTGGCAGCACGTCCCGCCGCGCAGCGCCGCAGCCCCGCCCGGGCGGCCCCAAGGTCCAGACATCCTAAGATCTCCTTATGGGGAGGGGGGGCGCAGCGTGTACCAGCATGCCGGCTTACATTTTATGTGCTATAGGCTACGCCACCCTACGGGGCGTAGCGTATACAATGGTTCTTCTTTGGTACACGCTGTGCCCCGCGATCCAGTTTCATCGATCAGCGAAGCGGCTTGCGCAAATACCGGGCGCCCCTTCTGTGGCCTCGCGGGCTTCTCCGCTCTCGGCCACCCCGCAGTCTGTCCGAGGAGGGAGGAAGACGAGGAGAACGAGCATGGAGGATGGAGGAGGAAGCGGGAGGGGGAAAACGAGGGGGAAGGGGGAGGAGGAGGAACAAGGGGAGAATAAATGGAGGAGGAGGAGGAGGAGGTGGATGAGGAGGAGAAGATGGAGGAGAAGATGGAGGAGAGGAGGAGGAGGAGGGCGAGAAATAGAGGAGGAGGACGACGAGGACGAGCAGGAGGAGCAGGCGGGAGGAGGGGGGGAAAAGGAGGCGGGAGCGATGAGGATGACGCAGGGGGAGGGATGATGAGGCGGAAGAGGACAGGAGGGAGGAGGGACATGAATGAGGAGGGAGGAGGAGGATGGAGGGGGGGAGGAGCGAGGGAGAAAAGAAGAGGGAGTTGGGGAGGGGGAAGGAGGATTGATGATGAGAGGGGGCGGCTGGAGGGGGGAGGGGAAAGGAAAAGGAGGAAGGGGAGAGGAGGGATGAGGAGAGGAGAAGATAGGGAGGGACGATAGGGGGAGGCGAAGGAGGGGGGGGAATAGGAGGGAGGACGACGGAAGAACAGGGAGAAGATCCGGATGGGGGAGGGAAGAACAGGGAGGACGGGGGAGGAGGAAAAGGGGGGAGGGAGGGGGATGAGGAGAGGGGGGGGGAAGCGAGGACGAGGAGGGACGAGGCAGGAGAAAGGGAGAAGGAGACGGGGCGACCAAATACAACAACCGAACAACGTCGACCGCGAAGCGGCCCCAACCGTCACATCGAACTCACGGGGAACTACAACCGCCGAATACGTCGCGGTCATGCCGTCGTGACCCACGAGACATCACAAAATGGAACATTAGGCAATGTCGCAAAGATCCAACCCGGAGGGTCGCAAGTGGGGTGGTGCCGTGTTTTGCGAAATCGACACATGGGGTCCGACCAGACCGGGTCGGAGGATCAGGCCGCATCGCCAATGCATCGGCGACGTACGCATCGACGACGTTGGCGTGGAGAAAATCGGGGCGATGCGGCGCGATCCTCCAGCCCCATCCTCTCCGACCCTATCTGGGAGGCCTGCATTCCACCAGGAAGGATGGCCCATACGTTACGTGTTCAGTCGGCGGCCGCGAGGGATCAGGCAGCGCGCGAGTGGGGTGTACCAGGGCGGAGAGGGGAACGAGGGGCCAGGGGAGGGCCCGTGGGAGGGAGGGAGCCACGCTCAGACCATGTGAGCCTTCTGGTGCGTGCCCGACTGCAGCTGCAGGAAGAGGCCGGAGGTCACCGAAGCAAGACAAGAGCGAAACCAAGTAGCGAAGCGATCATATCCCAGCAGCGGCCATCCAGGGAAGCAGCAGCGACGGAAAGATGGCCCACACAAACACACACACACACACACACTTGTTACTTACCGGCTGGCTGGTCCAACTCAACGAGGGCAAAGCGGGGTGCGCTGAGCAGTTTACCGCCGACGGCCGCGGCGGCGTCGGCGACGCTGGCGGCGTCCGTCGGCGGCGGCCTCGTCGGCGTCAGCGTCGGCGGCGTCGGCGGTGTCCGCCGGCGGCGGCATCGGCGTCGGCGTCAGCGGCGCTGGCGGTGTCCGCTGGTGGCGGCGCTGGTGGTGACGGTGCCCGCTAGTGGCGGCGTTGGCGGTGTCCGCTGGTGGCCTTCGGAAGGGCGGCATCCTCGCCAGCGGCGGCGAGCAACTCCGGGCCGAGGGCCACGCGCTGGAAGAGCTCCAGCGTCGCGAGCGCGTCGCTGGCGGCGGTGTGCGCGGCACCCTGGCGCTCCACGCCGAAGTCCTGGACCTGTGCCGCTGGCTGGCGCCGCCGCAGGCAGCTGCGGCAACGACGATGGGGGCGGCGCCGCCGCCGCCGATGACGACGACGACGACGACGACAGCCACCACGGCGGCGGCGGCGGCGGCGACGGCGGCGCCAACGACGCCGACGACGTCAACGTCGACGACGGCGGCGGCGGCGATCGGCGGCGGCGAAGCCGACGCCGACGACGGAACCGGCGACGGCGACGCCGACGACGACGACAAGGACGACGACAAGGACGACGGTTCCAGGTCCCCGACATTATCATTCTCGATCCCGATGTGTTTCCTCGATTTCGGAATCTGGAGCTCTTTGTCGGGCCCCAAGACCACCAAGAACGGATCCGGGCCGCAAATGACGCTCGCAGAAGTGGTCGGGGCCTCTGGGGCCGAGGACTAACAAAATCATCAGATCGGCAGATGGCAGGGGCGATGGCGGCGGCGACGACAGCGAACACGAAGAGCACGGCGAACGCGACGCCGGCGAAGGCGAAAGCGAAGACGGCGACGACGAAGACGACGAGGACGAGGACGCGGACGAGGACGAGGACGACGACGACGACGACGACGACGACGACGACGACGACGACACCGACGACGACGACGACGACGACGACGGTGGCGGCGACGACGACGACGGTGGCGGCAGCGGCGGCGGCGGCGACGACGGCACTAACGACGCCGACGACGACGATAACGAAGACGACGTGTTGCACCACGAGGGTGCGGGTGGTTCACGTCGAGGATGGATTCGGGTACCATTACTTCCAGGTTGGCCACGTGTGGCCGGAAGCCAAGACAATTGTCATACAAGACACAAGCGGATCGCAGACCACGCGCAGGTGTTGCCCGTGCCGCTGCCCCTTTTGCAAGCTCTACGGGCTGCGGCGACAACGGCGACACCTGCGCGCGGACTGCGATTTGCTTGGGCCACTGGAACTGTCTGAGATCACAAGTGACACCGTGGATCGCGCGTGGCGCATTTTTTTTTGGTTCGGGGCGACGCAGCGCAGGCTCACCCACATTATCCCTTGTCAAGCAGAGATGCGGGAGAACCGAACTCACCGCATTCGAATACGCACCGAGGCCGCCGGCACAGGACGATTCAAGACATCCTGGGTCCGAAAGGCGTCACGATAAATTGAGCGCCACGCGTGGACAGCAGCAGCAAGAGCAGGGAGATGAGACAGGCAGCAGGGAGGAAGGAGGAAGAGACAAGAGCAGCACGGAGAGAGGAGCAGGACAGCGAGCGAGAGAGGGGGGGGCAGCAGAGCAACAGGAGAGAGACCACGGCAGGCAACGCGCAGCAGCAGGGGGACGGGAGACAAGGAACCTGCAAGTCAGCTGAGGCATTGATGGGTTATTGTGGAGCTCGGCGCCCCCCCGCCCCGCGGGAGAGCACGGCTGCATCCTTCGGCGAACCAAGCCACCGAAGCTAGCGGAACCCGACAAGACATCATGCAGCGAAGACGAGAAGGAGAGACAAACATGATATACAGGTGGAGAGAGCCCCGACAGCAGACCGAGCACACCGCATGGGCTGCTAGAGTCGCAGGGGGTCGCATGAGACGCTCGAGCCGCATGGGAAAACTGAGCCCCACGGGCCTCAGCACATGTACGAGTCGCAAACGCATTAGCCTCGACCGACAGAAAGCTTGCACGCACAACGAACCCTGCGCGAGCCCCAGAAGGGTCGCGCAGACCCTAACTAAGCCCTGCGCACACCACCTCAGCACCATAAGGTTTGCGAGCACCACTTCAATTGCCGTGAGGCGCGCAGCACCGGGTCGGGCGGAAAGGGTGGCAAGGCGACGGCGACGGCGGCGGTGGCCGAGGCTGGGTATGAGACGCGCAGGCGTCACCGCAGGAGAATTGCCTGGGCCGGGGCAAGAGCACCGTTCGGAGTGGAGCTCGGCCATTGTATCTCGTTTCACCTCGTCGTGTAGAAGGCCCCAAGTCAGAAGAGTTTGACGCTGCTTGGGCTGGTCTCTCCTTTGGTTTTACCAGTGCCTACGATCTACTTCACGAGCGTTCCTCTACGTCTTCTCAAACAGCATCTCGCCTGGGCATCGTTTCTGCATGGGCAGGGAGTCTACGAACCCCAAGATTCGAGAATGATTACCCCTCACCCTTCCTCTACCATTGCTCCCTCGCCCTGTCTCCTCCATCTCCTCCTCCTCCTCCTCCTCCTCCTCCTCCTCCTCCTCCTCCTCCTCCTCCTCCTACTCCCACCCTACACATCGGCCGGCCAGCCCCCTCTTCACTGCTCCCTCCCTTGCATTCCCCTTCTTGCCATCGCTCGAACGTCCATCCTCCGTGCAGCGCTTGCTCTCGTGGTCCAAGATGATCCGAGATGCTCCGAGATGGTCCAGATCTTCTGGCCCTGGCCTCGCCGAGCAAAACATGCACACGCCCCAGCGATGGCAAGCCTTCCGCCGCCGTCGCCGCCGTCACCGCCGCCGCCGCCGCGGCCGCCGCAGCCGTCGCCGCCATCGTTGTCGCGGCCCCCGCCGCTGCCGCCGCCGCCGCCGCGCCAGCCGACGACGCCGCCGCCGCCGCTGCCGCGCACTGCCGCCGCAGAGCGCACCAGGCTCTCCAGCGAGCCGTGGGGCAGGCGGTCGCGGAGCTCGAAGCGCTTCGGGAACCACGCGGCCAGCGCCTGCCCGCGCGGGCGGCGGCCCCGCGCGCGGCAGCCTGTGCCGCGCATGCCGAAGTGAGCGTTCTCGTCCCTCCCCCGCCTCCGCCTTCCTCTCCTCCTCCTCCTCCTCCTCCTCCTCCTCCTCCTCCTCCCTCCTCCTCCTCCTCCTCCTCCCCCTGCTCCTCCTCCTCCTCCTCCTCCTCCTCCTCCTCCTCCTCCTCCTCCTCCTCCTCCTCCTCCTCCTCCTCCTCCTCCTCCTCCTCCTCCTCCGTCGGCCCTCCTCCTCCTCCTCATCATCATCCTCTTCCTCCTCCTCTTTCTGCACATCCTGGGAATGGAAATGCACGGGAACGATCTGATGTCCGTTGGCCAGGCTGGGCATGGCGTTTCCCTCGAGACCTCCTTACTCGTTGGTGAATGTCCTGACAGTGAGAAAGAAAGTCCTCCAATTTCATGGAGCGCATCAGCGCTACGCACAGTCGTTTAGTAACTTGCATCAGCGACGAGGATGGGGGGTCGGTTCCGTTTCAAAATGCGGTGGCAGCGGCACTCTCGCCGGCGGCAACGGCGGGGCCAGCGACTACGACGGCCCGCTGGCGGCGGCAGCGGTGGCCACCCGCCAGCCCGACCGGCGGAAGCAGCTCACGGCTCCCTGCGACCGCCGTCCAAGCAAGCTGGGCCTGCTCGAAGCCGTCGAGGTCCTCAGGCAGCGGCTTGGCGGTGAGCAGCTTCAGCAGGTAGCCGTGGTCGTAGAGGCCAGAGAAGGTGATCATCCTTGGAAGAGCACCGCGGCGACCGTCCGTCCGTCCGTCCGTCCGCCCGTCCTCCTCTTCCTCGTCGTCGTCCCGCCGTCCGTCGTCGTCCGTCGATCGTCGTCGTCCGACGTCGGTCGACGTCGTCGTCGGGGGGGAGGAAGGCGAGGATGATTGAGTACTAGGGGGTCTTGGGAGTTCTGGGGGCGTTCCAGTGGGGGAGCAAGCGGGAGGCAGAAGGAAGAAGAAAGGCAGGGAGAGGGACCCCTACCACGACGCGAGGCACCGGCGACCACCGCCACGCCCACCACGACCACCACAACGACCAGCCCGACCACCACCACCACCACCACCACGACCACTGCCACGAACTCCACCGCGACCACATCGAGGGCCCTCAGATCTGGGCGTTGCCAGAAACTCGTGGCGGCGGCGGCAGCGGCGGCCGCGGCGGTCGGCGCGCCGTGGCGCGCAGCGGCCAGCCAGCGCCGAGGTCGCGAGCACGCGGCCGAGGTCGGCGGCGGGGATGCCCTCGGCGGCGTGGCGCGCGAAGTCGAGGCCCGCGGCGCGGAGGAAGTCGATCGAGGCCTGCGGGCCAGAGGCGTGCCTCCGTCGGCCCTCCTCATCCTCCCGCTCCTCCCACTCCTCCCGCTGATCCCGCTCCTCTCCTCCTCCTTCGCCTGCTCCTCCTCCGCCACGTCTTCCTCCTTCTCCTCCTCCTCCTCCTCCTCCTCCTCCTCCTCCTCCATTCCTTCATTCCTTCTCCTTACAAAAAACTTCTCCCTGTCACACCCTGGGGCCAGTTTTTAGGGCGTTTCGCCTGAGACTTCCTCACCATTTATGACTCTGAAGCTTAAAGAGTGGCAACAGTTTCACATATGGAGGGTGGGTGGTTTTCAAAATGTGGCTCTCGCCTTAGCACCGCGCACATTCGTTTTGAATAATTGCACGAGTTTCACGGATTGAAGGCGGGTGGTTTTCAACATGTGGCTCTCGCCTTAGCGCCGCGCACAATCGTTTTCAAATTCGCAAGAGCTTCACGGACTGAGGGCGGGTCGCTTTCAAAATGTGGCTCTCGCCTTAACACCGCGCACATTAGTTTGGCGGATTGAGGGCGGGCCGTTTTTCAACATGTGGCTCTCGCCTTAGCGCCGCGCACATTCGTTTTAAACATTTGCCAGAGCTTCGCGGATTGAGGGCGGTTCCTGTTCAAAATGTGGGTTCGCCTTCGAGCCGAGCACGTTCGTTTTTAGGGTTACAAAAAGTTTCGCGGATTCCCATGATCAACGTACCAGGATTGGTTTTCTGGAAGGATTCAGGATTATGCGGGTGCAACAAGTATGTTGATTCGCGGAGTTGAAATACCATCAACGGCGTTATGGCACGACTCCGGATCGTCAGAACGCAGCAGTCAGGTTTATACGTGGTGTTGAGATCCCGAGATCCAATGATTTGGCACGCTTCAGGATCTTCAAACGGTTGTCTTTCAACGAGGCAGTTCCCTCAATGAATATAAACCGTTGTAAAGGCATTTGGAGAGGGAGCTTGGAGGGAGGGATACTTCCAACATCGTTGACGACTCTGGGGTTTACACTGGTCCTCCTCCTCCTCCTGCTCCTCCTCCTCCTCCGTCGGCCCTCCTCCTGCTCCCGCTCCTCCCGCTCCTCCCGCTACTCCCGTTCCTCCGCCTCCTCCTCCTCCTCCTGCTCCTCTTCCTCTTCCTCCTCCTACT
>CAUYUJ010020638.1:150441-171252 GCA_963575745.1 Prorocentrum cordatum | reverse complement strand
ATCATCATCCTCATCATCATCATATCATCATCTCATCATCATCATCATCATCATCAGCATCATCATCATCATCAGCATCATCATCATCAACATCATCAGCATCATCATCATGATCATCATCAGCATCATTATTATCATCATCATCAGCATCATCATCATCAGCAGCATCATCATCACCACCACCACCACCACCACCATCATCATCATCATCATCATCATCATCATCATCATCAGCATCATCATCGTCATCACCATCGTCATCATCATCATTATCATCATCATCAGCATCATCAACAACATCATCATTAGCATCATCATCATCACCAACATCATCATCATCATCATCATAAATCATCATCATCATCATCATCATCATCATCATCATCATCATAATCAGCATCATCATCATCAGCAGCATCGGCACCATCATCATCAGTATCAGCATCCTCATCATCACCATCAGCAGCATCATCATCACCATCATCATCATTGTCATCATCAACATCATCGTCATCATCAGCAGCATAATCCTAAACGCAATCATCATCATCATCATCATCATCATCATCATCATCAGCATCATCATTGTCATCATCATCATCGTCATCATCATCATCATCATCATCATGATCAGTATCATAATCATCAGAAGCGGCATTACCATCATCCTCATCATCACCAGCATCACCATACTCATCATCATCAGCAACAGCATCAACATCATCATTATCACCGTCACCAAAAGTATCAGCATCGGAATCATAAGCATCAACATCATCATCAGCAGCACCATCATCATCAAAATCATTACCATCACCATCCACATCATCATCAACAGCATCATAATCATGAACATCATCAACAGTAACATCGATATCATCATCCGCATCATCATCATAATCAATATGCGCATCATCATCATCATTATCACCACCATCATCGTCATCATCATCATCATCACCCTCTTCCCACCACTCCGCCCCGCGGGGCCTCGAGGTGCAGGTCCTCCTGGACATCAAAGTGCATATTGAAGTTCCACGCCTCGGCTCGCGCGGGTTCTGCGGCAACCCATGGCGCAGCCTCCCATGTCATCCAGCTGGCTCTTGCGAGTCGACGCTATGATCGGCGCCGGTCGATGCTGATCGACCCAATATCGGCGCTTGCCGACGCTGGACCGGCGCTATCTCATCGACTACAACACACCAGTCAAAGCGAGTATACTCTAAAGACGGAAGTCCCCGTCAGTCGTTCAGTCGTAAGGGCGGGTGGAAACATCAGGAAGGCGTTGAGAATAGATGGGGTCTCCGCCCGCCCGCTGGAGAGGAAGAGGGACAACCGCTCGATCGTTGAAAAGCGGCGAAGGCGCCTGAAGTAGACCAGAATCCGGGAATCCAGAATCACCCGCTCTCAAAGACCCGCGGGTACTGGGGTATGGCGGGGCATCGGGGGGCTCTATGGGGTCGGCGGCGCGCCCGGCGGACGGCGAGAGGCAACGGGCACTGCGCACTATGGTTGTGGATGTCATGACAATGGACACTCTGACAATCCTATCATTGAATTGAAGATGTGTTCTGAATGTCGGAAAAAACGTTATAAACATGTTTTCAACCTGTCTCCACATGTTTGACACATCATCAACACATTTTTTAGACATCTGGGAATTAGTTGGCAACATGCTTTCTCTCCATTGATCGTCCTCCACTGCACGATGGCACAGCGGAACTTGCGGGGGGCCGACGCGGGCCGCCGGCGCAGAACGCCACCGTGGAGAAACGAACGCGCACGCGCGACCCTTTTACGGGGGACGCGCAGGCGCCACCTGAGAAGGCGAAAACCCACCCCCACCCCCAGTCCCGACGCCCACCCCCGAGCCCGCGATCTGGGGGGTCGGGACTGGGGGTGGGGGTGGGTTTTCGGGGTCCAGGAACAGAGAAAACCCACCCCCACCCCCAGTCCCGACCCCCCAGGTCGCGGGCTCGGGGGTGGGCGTCGGGACTGGGGGTGGGGGTGGGTTTTCGTCTTCTCAGCCACCGTCGGTGCCTGAAGACTAACCAGCGTTTGCGCGAGAGCTGTCGTTGAGCTGCCCTTACCCAATCGCCAAAAAACGGCCGTACAACCAACAAATTCTGCCGGGAGGACGCTCGGAAGAGGAACGAAGCACTTTCGGAGCTTCAGTTGCGCCTGGATGCGCAGAACAAAGAGCGCTAAAGGAAAGCAGCTGGAAGGACCCAGGACGCATCGAGCCCCTTCCGAAAGCCACAAGTTTGCAGTGTATAACAGGCGCCCTGGCTCCAACGGGGAAGACTTCACGACGAGGCAGGTTGGGAGGAGTGGCCGACTGTTCGGGACCGCCAGGCGCGCCGTGGAGCACCAGGAGGCTCAAAAACACCCAAAACCATCAACGCGGACGGGATACACAAACTCAAGGGTCAAGGCGACAACGCCTCACGCCAGGCCCCATGTTCCGTTAGGGACCGACCACAACTATCTGAACAACAAAAACGCATCTGAAACGTAAAATGAAGCGACACCGAACGTTTAAAACTGAAAATTCAAACGAAACCAATGCCAAACGAACAACAAACATATCCGCGACACAAAAACGGAGAAGAAACGACAAATAAACCGACAAACCTCAGAAAACCCAAACCAAACACAACGCCTTTGAGTCAATGGCGTTGAGGTCGGTCCTTGCGTCTTGGGACGAGGAAGATCGCAGGCGACCACAATTCTTCACCGCTGTCAGCGCCCACTCCCGCGCTCCGCTCATGTCGGGCGCGCTCCCCGCGCCAGGGAAGGGGGCACAGAAGTCGCGCGCCCCTCCGCAGATCCTTTTTAAGCCAACACGGTTGTGACATTGCGTGCGCCCCTGTAGCGCGCCAGGCAAGACGTGGGCTCCTAGATTTGGCCTGACCAGGGTCTCTGCAACTTCGTGCAGAACCGTGGCGCCCTGGGTCTTCGACCAGCATGTAACACCCGAGGTCTGGACCTTTCCCGGGCACCAGGTTTACATCCCGATGCGTGTCTTGACGGCCCCAGGGCCCACTCAGGGCCCGCGGAGGCCGAAAACTGCCGAACACCTCCCGTCGTTAGCGCTGCACGACAGCAGCATACATTGCACGATCGAAATCGGTACGGCAAAAAAGGGAACGAAGACAAACAGAATTCCCTGCCCATTTTGGGCGAGACTCGTTGTCCGTGTCGCCGCGGGCCTTGTCCACTTGAGACGTAAGCGTCACTTGCCAAACAGCGGCCGCCCTCGGTTCAGGGCGACAGCTGCTGTTAGTCATCGTGCCAAGGCATAGGTGATCCTTTCCCCACGGAGTCCCTGGAAGTCCCTACCCTCTTCCCAGGGGCAATTTCTGTATCGCGAGTTTGTTTTCGACGACCCCGGGGCCTTCGCCAAGCCCCCAAAGGCTCACAACGGCTGAAAAACCCTCCCGCCGTGTTTTGTTTTGATGAAGCAAACACGTCTCGGTACCAATTTGAGGTCCGAGCATATTTTTGGGGTCGACGCGGACTCCGCGCGTCGGCGTCCATTGCCAGTGCATGTGCATATGTCGAGGACAGAAGACATTGCGTAAACAGACTCACGGAGCTCAGAGCAGATGTGTTGGATCGGCGCCGGTCCCCCCTCCCTGGAAAACGTCCATATCGTTCGCGATAAAGGCCGTTATTGACCCTCCCTGCACCCCTCAGGTAACGTCCCGGTTCGGCGGACTTCCAGGGCTTCACGGAAAGAGATGGTTTGTTAGGGATCGGTAAAGCCGCCCCCAACTCCCCTCCCCTCCCCTCCCCTCCCGGTTACGCCCACGATCGCCCAATCATATGTGTGTATATCTATGTATACCTATACGACCGCCCTGCGGGCGATAAGGAGGTTGGGGGGGATTGAGATCAAATGCCCACCGCGATCGCGCCCAGGCGCCGACAGAAATGAATTGATGGATTGGGTTGGGTGGATTCGATTGGATGGGATAAGATGGATTGGATAACGTAAGATGAGTTGGATTGGAAGAGATGGATTGCATAAAATAGGATGGTTTGGGCTGGCCGGCCGCAGGCGCAGAAACAAATGAATTGATGGATTGGGTTGGATGGATTGGATGGGGTGGGATAAGATAAGATGGGACACGATGGGTTTGATAATATAACGTGGGTTGGATTGGACAAGATGGATTGGACATAGGCTAGGTTGGATAAGAAAGCCCGCCGCAAGCGCCGACAAACATGAATTAATGGATTCGGTTGGGCGGATTGGATTGGATGGGGTAAGATGAATTGGATAAGATAAGATGGGTTGGATTGGAAGATATGGGTTTGATATGATACGATGGATTTGAGTGGCCCGCCGCAAGCGCAGAAACAAATGAATTGATGGATTGGGTTGGATGGATTGAATTGGGTGGGATAAGAGAAGATGGGGCAATATGGGTTGGATTGGATTAGATAAGATGGGTTGGATTGGACATGACGGATTGGATAAGATAAGCTGGATTGGATAAATAAGCCCGCAGGCGCCGAAAACAATGCATTATGAAATTGGCGACCTGCGCTAGCGCCGGGACGCCCGGGACACCCGGGACACCCCGGACACCGCCCGGCCCAAACCGGACACCTCCCAGCCACCAGCGGACGGGAAACGGACTTTCGCTCCTACTGACACCCGTGACATCCGGGACACCGCCCGGCCCAACTGGGACACCTCCCAGCCACCGGCGGACGGGAACGGACTTTCGCTCCTACTTCGGCCTTGCTACAGGAGGATCACGCGCAGCTTCGCCTCTCCCGCGCGCGCGACACGAACGCGAAACCGAAACCGATTTCCCGGCGGGGGGTCTCCGTTCCACTGCGATCTCACTCCCCAACCTCCGACTACCATACAACACCGTAAGATACAATTCCATGCAACGTGATATAAGTAAATTTAACATAATGTACTATATGATTTTGTGTTGCAATACTGGATATATAAAAATAAGAATACCGATAGTTAAAAATAAATCATAACAGATGTAAAACGATCATGCAAATCATCATACAATAGAAAAATGCATCTCCACCGAAGGTCCCAGCGGCGGAGCTCGCATGCGGTTTCTGCGCCCAGCGCGGTGTTTCGTGCCCCCATAGGGGGCCCCACCGAAGGTCCCAGTGGCGGAACTCGTAAGCGGTTCCTGCGCCCAGTACAGCGCATTCTGGCCCCATAGGGAGCCTCACCGCAGGTGCCGCTGGTGGAGCTCGCACGCGGCTCCTGCGCCCGGCGCAGCGCTTCGTGGCCCCATATGGGAGCTCCACCGAAGGTCCCAGTGGTTGAACTCGCACGCGGCTCCTGCGCCCAGCACATCGCGTCGCGGTCCCATAGGCAGCTCCACCGGAGGGCTCAGCGGCGGAACTCGCATGCTGTTCCTGCGCCCAGCACAGCGCTTCGTGGCCCCAGGGGAGCTCCACCGAAGGTCCCAGTGGCGGAACTCGCATGCGGCTCCTGCGCCCGGCGCAACGCTTCGTGCCCCCACAGGGGGGCTCTTCCTAAGGTCCCAGCGGCGGAACTCACTGCGGCCCCTGCGCCCAGCGCAGCGCTTCGCGGCCCCGCCGGGAGCTCCAACGAAGGTCCCAGCGGCGAAACTCGCACGCGGCTCCTGCGCCCAGCGCAGAGCCTCGTGGCCCCAAATTGGAGCTCCAGCAAAGTTCCCAGTGGCAGAGCTCGCGTGCGCTTCCTGCGCCCAGCACAACGCGTCGCGGTGCTCCACCAGGGGGCTCAGTGGCGGAACTCGCTCGCGGCCCCTGCGGCCAACGCAGCGCGTCGCGTCCCCATGGGGAACCCCACCGAAGGTCCCAATGGCAATGCTCGCGGGCGGTTCCAGCGCCCAGCGCAGTGCTTCGCGGCTTCATCTGGAGCTCCATCTGAAGTCCCAGCGGCGAAACTCGCAGGCGGTTCCTGCGTCCAGCACAGCGCTTCGCGGCCCCATGGGGAGGTCCGCCGAAGGTCACATCGGCGGAGCTCGCGCGCTGTTCCTGCGCGGCCGCATTGGGAGCGCCACCGAACGTCCCAGCGACGGAACTCGCGCGCGGTTCCTGCGCCCAGCACAGCGCTTCGTGGCCCCGTAGGGGGGGGGGGGGGGGGGGGGGGGGCTCTTCCGCAAGTCCACGTGGCGGGACTCGCGCGCGGCCCCTGCGCCCAGCACATCGCCTCGTGACCCCACAGGGGGCCCCACCGAAAGCCCCAGCGGCACCGCCCGCGTGCGCCACCCCCACCCAGCACAGCACTTGGTCGCCCCATAACTAGGGGGCCCCATCGAAGGCCCCAACGGCACCGCCCGCATGCGTCACCCCCGCGCAGCACAGCGCTAAGTGGCCCCATAGGCAGCTCCACCGCGGGCCCCAGTGGCACCGCCCGCATGCGTCACCCCGCCCAGCGCAGCGCTCGGCGGCCACGCGCGGAGCTCCACCGCAGGCCTCAATGGCGCCCCGCCCGCATGCGCCACCCCCGCCCGGCACGCTTTTCCGCGGCCCCCCAGAGAGCTCCACTGGAAGCCCCAGTGGCGGCACTCGCACGCGGCCCCCCCCCGCCGAGCACAACGCTTCGTGGCCCCATAGGAAGCTCCACCGAAGGCGCCAGTGGCGGCCCCGCCCCACTGCGGCGCCCCCCCACGCACGTCGCGGCCCCGCAAGCCCATGCGGCGGCCCCGCGCCACATCGGCACGCTCTTTGCATGCTTCGCGGCCCATGAAGAGACCCCCCGACGGCGACGCCCGAAACGACGGCACTCGCAACTGCGGATGGCGGGGCTTTTCTCCAGGACACGCACGCACGCGCACAACTATATCTCTCTCTCTCTCTCTATATATATATAGAGAGAGAAAGAGAGAGAAAGAGAGAGAGAGAGAGAGATAGAGAGATAGAGAGAGAGAGAGATTGAGAGAGATTGAGAGAGAGAGAGAGAGAGAAAGAGAGAGAAAGAGAGAAAGAGAGAAAGAGAGAAAGAGAGAAAGAGAGAAAGAGAGAAAGAGAGAAAGAGAGAAAGAGAGAAAGAGAGAAAGAGAGACAGAGAAAAAGAGAAAGAGAGAAAAAGAGAAAAGAGAGAAAGAGAGAAAGAGAGAAAGAGAGAAAGAGAGAAAGAGAGAAAGAGAGAAAGAGAGAAAGAGAGAGAGAGAGAGAGAGAGAGAGAGAGAGAGAGAGAGAGAGAGAGAGAGAGAGAGAGAGAGAGAGAGAGAGAGAGAGAGAGAGAGAGAGAGAGAGAGAGAGAGAGAGAGAGAGAGAGAGAGAGGTATACATGCATGTTATAAATAAATATGTTAGGAAGCCCCTCCCCTCCTCTGATCGCCAAGGCGGCCCGGGGATTGCCCCCGCGGCTCCCTGGGGGCCCTCCAAGGAGCTCCAGGAGGCCCCATCGCGGGCGCCCAGGGCGCCTCGCCAGGCCTCGGCGAGACTGCCAACATCTGTGGCTTTACAAACATGTTTCGGCCGCGCCTGAAACTCCCGGGGAGGGGGGCCTGGCCGAGGGCCCAACCTCCTTTGATCGATCCTCCAAAACGGCCCCAACATGGAACAGATGCCCCCAGCCCTCGCCCCGAGCCTTCCGCGACTGCCGATCGGATTTCCCAGCTTACATTGGTTCTGCTGTCTAAGTCACGGGGGGGCCCTCCGCGCGCGCGCGCGCGCCGGCGAATGAGCCGGTCGCCCGCGCGCGCGACGCGCCCCGCGTTGTCCGCGATGGAAAAATCGCCGCGTTGACCTGGGAACTAAAGTGAACCCTTGATGGCGACCAACGCCACGTCGGGCGACCCGCCCGCGCGCGCGCCACCCGATCGCGCGCGCGCGCAGACGCCGGCGCGCCGAGTTCTGGCGCGCCCGCAATGGAAATGAAAAATCGCCACGTTGACCCGGCAACTAAAGGAACCATAAAGATGACCGCTTGAACGGCGAAGCTAACGTGCAAAAAAAAGCCGCCGGCCTGGATGCTTAAGCGGGCCATTGAAGGTGACCCGCTGGCGCGACGCAAACACGCGTTCCTCGGCTTCTTCAGAAGTGGAGCAACGCCGCGCCGGACCGGGAACTACTGGGAATCCCCAACGGTGGCCGAATAGGTTCCACATCAGCCTGAAAACGATGAGAAACCCTCAACGCAACGGCGGAACTTCGAAATACAATGGGTCACCATATTTCTTCTACAACAATTAGAAAAAACTTCCGCAACGAACCGCGAGGCAAACTTGGCAAATCAAGGACGCCCGTCCGCAACCTCTGGAACCTCGGAAACATTGCAGCGAATCGAGGAACTCCTGTACACGCGCGTCGTGAACTCATTTGAAACGATGGAAATTTCTGGAAAACTCACACAAACAAGAACATCATGGAAACCGCCGGCAATGGAAAACCGAGGGCGACCTTTTCTGGAAACTTTGACTAGCCGTGGAAGGTAACGGAGAACCGATGCGCGCCTTGAGCAACTGCTCGCAACTTGGAACGACGTCGGAAACTCACAGGGGGGAAAAACGCTGGAAGCCTTGAGAACTTTCGAAATCAATGGAAGACCATGATCAACCTCGGCGAACCCAAGAAAAAACCACGCGAGACCATAGAAAACGAAGCCTCGCAAACCGCCGTCGGGCGTTGGCCGACGATGGACAACCATGGAGAACGCACGGCAACGCTTGAATGCCTCGCGGGGGTTTGCAAACACACAGGAACGCTATCGAGAACCTAGGAAACGCTGGAACATCTGGGCAACGCGGAAGAAAATTGGACACCCAGGAAAACCGCTGGACGCCTCTGGGAACTTAGAAGAAATGAAAATGATAACACGTCAGCATGAAAACAAGCTTGGGACAAAAAATGAAAGCCGACGGAGACCGCCCAAAACAACAACCACACACACACGCACACGCACAAAACTACAGAAACACTGGAAAGCGACGGGGAACGCCGGGAAGCCGTTAGAAACTGGCAAAAACCGCCGGGGCGAGGGAGCGCCGACGGCGGCCTTCAGGAGATCGCCGAAACCAGTCTGAACGAAAGCATTCCGCTGGGCACTTGCTGGAACTTCCCAAAACCATCGGGAACTTGGAAATTTCGGGAAGCCGTTCGGAACTCGAGCGCGTCGTTCGAAACGCCAGAAAGCCGCGGGACACGTATCGGATGACAAATTGCGAATACGATCGGGGGCCCAGGGCGACCGATGGGAACCCGCGGGAACTCGCCGGCGCCATCGGAAGCCGCAACGCAACGTCGGGCACTGGAAAGCTCGCAGAAACAAAACGGAACCCCAGCACGTTTGGGAGAAACGCGGAAACGCGCAACGACCTTCTGGGGCCCGGGGCAACCTTTGGGGCCCCGCGAAACGTTTTTTTTTTTATATCGGCGCCCGCGGAGAACCTGCGGAATCGGGCGAACGCTCGCGGGGTTGGAGAAACAGGGAAAGGAGGGAAGGAGAGGAGAAGGGAAGACGGTGGGGGAGGCGACTCGAAAGAAGAGGGAGAGGAGGAGGACGAACAGGGGGAAGGAGGGGCGAGGAGGACGAAGCGCGGGGGAGGGGATCACGGGCGGCGCGAGAGCCGAGTGACCGCAACGGCCTCGGCGCCGGGAACGGGCGCCGGCGCTGCGAATGGCGACAGCGGCCGCGGCGGCAGGTTTTGCGCGTTGCCCTCCCATACGAAGACCGCCCTGTCGTTTGCTTTCCCCCTGGCGCACGGTCAACGGCGCCTGGCGGCGCGCAGGGGGGTTTTCGCCCTCCCCTTTCTCCCCCTCCTCCTCCTCCTCCTCCTCTTCCTCCTCGTCTTCTCCTTCCCCCCCCGCCCTCGCCTCCTCCAGCGTCTCCTCCTCCTCCTCATCATCATCATCCACCTCCTCCTCCTCGCCCTCCCTTCCCCCCCCCCCCTCCTCCTCCTCCTCCTCCTCCTCCTCCTCTTCTTCCTCTTCCTCCTCCTCTTCTGCTATTATATGATGATCTATTATGTCCCGTCTACACTGACGTAATCTGCCGCGCGTTAAACTGCATATCGCGGAGAAGCATGCAACTCAAACTCGAAGCTGCACCTACCCCACTCTACTTGATAACGCCTCAAAGTTATTGGAAAAAACAATCCTAAGAAACTATTGGGAACTCGTAGAACTACTAGAAACCCAGACAAACCTTTGGAAAGTGAAGATAGACCTCCCCCATAGCGCACACCTCCCACAGCTGCCGATCGGAAGGCCCGGACAACGCAGGACAAGGGAAAGGCGCCCAAAAAGGGCTCCAAGAGGTGACAGGGAGGCCTCACGAGGCCCCCAAATGTCTCTGGAGAAGCTCCCAAGAGGCCCCAACGACGCCCAAAGAGGCCCTCCAGAGGCACCCGAGACGCCCCAAGAGGCCTCGGCGAGAAAGTCCCACTCAATGATTTTATGGCGTTGGCCTCATGTTGGCCTCCTGGGAGTGGGAACCTAAGTGAGGAGCCCCCCTCCTTTGGTCAAACTCTCGCAAGATGGATCCAGGATGGTTCCCCAGGCCCCCAACGGCGCCCCAATACGGCCCCAAGAGGCGCCAAGGAGGCCCCGAGAGGCCAGGACGACGCCCTCAAGATGCACCCAAGAGATTCCCAAGAGGCCCCCAGGAAGTTCCGGGAGGCCCCCCGCGGGCACCCAAGACGCCCCAAGAGGCATCCGGGACTGCCAAGAGACCTCCAAGACGCCCTACGAGGACTCCAAAAAACTTTCGGCCAGAACCCAAAGAGACTCCAAGAGGTATCCAAGAGGTCTCTGGCCTCTCCGCTCGCCCTCACCATCCTCCTCTCCTCCTCGAGTTCCTCCTCCTCATGTTCTTTATCCGTCTGTTCCCCCTCTTCCTCGTCCCTCCTCCTCCTCCTCCTCCTCCTCCTCCTCCTCCTCGCCATCATCATCTGAGGCCTCCTCCGATTCCTCCTCCATCCTCCCCCCTATTGGGGTACGACGTCTTACTTCGACGTCTTACCCAACCCTTTCTCCCTGTGCATTACACCCCACATCCCTGATCAACCCAACTCGTCTAGGCATCGTTCTGGGCCCGCCTTGGCTTCGCAACCAGTGACTTGGAATCCAACTTCTGGGCTCTATCCAATGAATTCAGGTCCTGATCCTTGTTCGTACAGTCGGACCTCGGGCTGACACACAATTTTGAAGGCTCACCAAGATGCTAACTGAGGCCTGCTTATATACGCGCCGGTCGGAAGACGTAGGTAGGAACGTGGGAGTAGGAAAGTGTTGGAAGTAGATTGGGCTTCCGCCCGCCCCTGAAGAGGAGGAAGGACGGAAAACTGCTCGGCCCTTCAAGTAGAAAGGCTGCTAAAATCGAATGGGGTCTGAGGATCCATCAATATCTACGTTCAACGACGGGCGTGCACCAAGGTGCTAGCTGAGGCCTACTCATGTACGTGAGCCCACTCGGCGACGAGAGACGGACTCAACACAGCTTGCTCACGGGACCTACCTTGGACCCCGTTGGCGCACCAATCCTATGAAAACGCATCCTCCCAGGCGACCGCCTCCGAACGCCGAAGAGCCCCGAGGAGCCGACAGCACTTGGTGAGGACGCCCTTCCTCCCCCTCTCCCCGCCCTCCTCCTCCCCCGACTCCTCCTCGCCCTTATCCTCCTCTTCCCCTCCTCCTTCCCCTCCTCCTCCCCCTCCCCCTCCTCCCCCTCCCACTCCTCCCCCCCCGCCCTCTTCCTCCCCCTCCTCCTCGTCCTTATCCTCCGCTTCCCCTCCTCCTCCCCCATCCCCCTCTTGGCGGCGCACGCACAAGGGGGTTGGGGGAGGGGGGGAGGCTTCTGAAAAGGAAGCTGCGGCTTAGAAGGCGCTGGCCTTACATTTAAAGACAAGGCCCACGCATTCTAAGAAGCAGGGGTGCTTCTGAGAAGCCTTCCCCCCTTCCCCTACCCCACTATGCGCGTGGCCGACCCTCCTCCCCCTCCTCCTCCGCCTTCGCCCCCCTCGCGCGCCCCGCGAGAGCGCCGAGCGGCCCGAGCCACCATATCCGAGGCCCGCGCCCCGAAGACCTCGCCGCCGCCCGCGCCCGCGACGACCACGCCAAGCTGGATAACCTTCATGAGGTCCACGCTGCGGCGCATGGCCTTTCGCGCTCGCCCCGCGGGCGGCGCGCCGACGTCGTCGGCGTCGTCGACTCCGCGCCGGCCTCGATCGCACCGCGCAAGGCTCCAGGCGATGTCGACGCCGTCGTCGCCGCGGCTGGGCCCAACGAAGGGACCCCGGCGAAAGAATGCGCCGCTGGAGGACCGATCACGTCGTCGTCGTCGTCGCTGTCGTCGTCGTCGTCGTCGTCGTCGTCGTCGTCGTCGTCGTCGTCGTCGTCGTCGTCGTCGTCGTCGTCGTCGTCGTCGTCGTCGTCGTCGGCAGCGGCAGCGGCAGCGGCGGCGGCAACGGCAGCGGCGGCGGCGGCAGCGGCGGCGGCAGCGGCAGCGGCGACGGCGGCGGCAGCGGCGTCGGCGTCGGCGTCGCCGGCGGCGGCGGCGTTGGCGAGCGTGCAGCGTGCGCGCGCAGAGAGCGGGGGCGGGCCAGAGCGTAGCGTCGCGAGAGCCCCAGGTGCCGCCGATCCGCTGCTGGCCCGCGTCGGTGAAGGGCGGAGGCCGTCGGTCGGCGTTTGCGGCCGCCGTCGTCGGTGTCTTCGGCCGCCGCCGACGGCGGCCGCCGAAGGGCCGCGAGCGAGGTGTCGCCAGAGGGCCGCAGCGGCAAGCGGGCGCGACCGTCGGCCGCGGCGGGGGCGGCCTCGTACTGGCACGCGCGGGCGTGGGTCCGCGAGGCCTCGCAGGCGGGGCGGCCCGGTCGTCGTCGTCCGCGGCGTCGGCGTCGTCGTCGTCATCGTCGTCGTCGTCGGCGGCGGCGTCTTTGTCGTGGTCGCATCGGCCGTCGTCGTCGTCGTCGTCGTCGGCGTCGCCGTCAGCACCTCTATTCCCTCGCTCCTCGGTCCTCTTCCCTCATCACTCCCCGATCTTCATCCACTCGATCGTCCCTTTCCCCATCTTCCTCCAATAATGATCATATCATCATCAGCAGCAGCAGCAACAGCAACATCATCAACATCATCATCAGCATCATTATCATCATCATCATCATCATCATCATCATCATCATCATCATCATCATCATCAGCAGCAGCAGCAGCAGCAGCAGCGCATCATCATCATCATCATCATCACCACCATCATCATCATCATCAGCAGCATCATCATCATCGTCATCGCCATGATCACCATCAACATCATATGTAGCATCATCAGCAACATAACCTCAACCAAGCGATCCTCGTCATCACCATCATATTCATCAAAATCAGCATCAGCATCATCATCAACAGCAGCATCATCATCATTATCATCATCCTCATCATTAACATCATCATTAACATCATCATCATCATCATCATCATCACATCGTCGATCATCGACATCATCGTATTAATCATGGCAAGCATAACCATAATCAGCATCATCATCAGCGGCATGATCACCATCAGCACCAGCATCAGCGTCGGCATATGTTTTTCTCTCGGACGGAGCAAGGGAGGAGATCACCCCGCAGGGCGTGGGGGTAGACGATGCAGCATCAGCGTCGGCATATGCATCATCTTTGCCAACAGCAGCATCACAATCACCATCGTCGTCGTTGTCGTCATCATCACCAGCATCAACAACAGCATCATCTTCGTCTTCACCATCTTCATCAACAGCATCATCATCATCACCATCAGCATCATCGTCGTCATCAGCCGCAGCAGCGTCATCATCATCATCATCATCGCCAGCAGCAGCAGCACCAGCCTCATCATCGTTATCAGCATCATCATCCTCATCATCAGCATCATCATCAACGGATTCGTCCTCGCCCAGATCACCATCAGTATCATCATCGATGACATCATCAGCAGCATCATCAGTATCATCAGCAGCATCACCGCCATGATCACCATCAACATCATCAACATCACCACCACCAGACCACCAGCATAAACAGCAACAGCAGCAACTCCACCAGCAGCAACAGCATCATCATCACCCTCATCATCATCAGCAGCAGCATAACCATCGTAAACATCAGATGCATCATCACCACCACCACCAGCAGCAGCAGCGGCAGCAGCAACATCATCATCATCAGCATCCTCATCCTCATCCTCATCCTCATCCTCCTCCTCATCATCAGCATCATCATCATCAGCATCATCATCATCATCATCATCAGCATCATCGTCATCAACATCATACTCCTATTCAAATTCTTCGTAACCATCCTCGTCATCAACAACCTCACAATATTCAAAATCACCCAAAGCATCAGAACCATACTCATTTCTCATCATCCGTGTCTCGCCTCCTCTGTTCCCGTTTCTCTCTCCTCGCTCCTCACTCTTCCCTCATTGCCTCCTCCTGCTGCTCCCCCTCCAACTTCCTGGTCCTCCCGTTCAATATCATTACTCCTCCCCTCGCTGTGCCAGGTCGAGCTCGTGGAGGCGATACTGCCAGCATGAATCTAGACCCCCGACCCCGTCGCCGAGGCAAGCGGCAGTAGGGGAAGGGTGAGGGCAAGCGTGCCGAGGAGAAGGATGAGGAGGAGGAGGACAGGTTTTCACCTCAGGCTTGCCACACGAAAAAAAAAAAGAGGAGGAGGAGGAGGAAGGACAGGAGGAGGAGGAGGAGGAGGAGGAGGATACGCAGAGGAGGAGCAGGAACAAAAGCATTAGCGGCACGGCGACGGACGAGAGAAAGGAGAAGGCGAAGGACTCGGAGGGGGGGGGGAGACAGAAGTGCGGAGGAGGGAGGAGGGGGAGAGGGACAACGAGGCGGCGGGCGAGGAGGCGGAGGGCGAGAGGAGGCCAGGGCGGAGCCCGAGGAGGGACGGAGGTCAAGTTCAGAGCGGAGAAGCAGGACGGCGACGGCGGCGGCGGGCCGCACGCGGTCGGCAGCTAGCTCAAGCCCCAGGCATCCCCCTATACGTGGCTCAGGAAGCCGAAATGTCGAGGAGCAGCGCCCAGATGGAAACAAAAGAAACTCGGCGCGGAGGAGCCCCGGGTGTGCGTCGCAATGTCTGGCACGTGCCGCTGGGATCGCCCGGCTGTGAGTGTCTGGGGGTGAACGCGATTCCGAGCGGACGACGGATACGGATACGACGACGGCGGATACGACGACGGCGACGACGACGACGGCGACGACGACGACAGCGGCGGCGGCGGCGGCGGTTACGATGAGGGACAGCGACGGCGACGACTCACAGACAGACAGGCGGTGAGCATGCCCCTTCTGTTCCTCCCTCCCTCCTGCGTCCTCATCCTTCCTCCTACGTCCTCCGTCTTCCTCCTCCGTCTTCCTCCTCCTCCTCCCTAGCAACCGTCCTTCTCTGTCCTCCTGCGTAAGATTCCTTCCTCTTCCTCGCCCTCCCTAGTCCTCAGTCATCACGCCTCCATTATCCTCCCTGGCAAATGTCTTCCTCCCTCGACGGCCTCCCGCACTGTTGTTCCACTTCCGCCTCGTCGCAGCCGTTCCCTTCGCTTCCGCGCTCCTCCCTTTCCCATACCTCTCGCGTCTTCCTCCGTCTTCCTCTGTCTTCCCTCCTCCTCCATGACGGATGGATGGGCAAAAGTCGGAAGTGCAAAACGAGCCTTTCGCTCGAGTCATTCCCAAAATCTAGCTTCGAACAGGCGAGTGCAACCAGTCCTGGCGGCTCCCCATCGACGTGCTATAACCAGCGCCGCGTTCGAGACATCCTCACGGTATGCTCTGACAGCCAAAGGGCCCACACACACACACACACACACACACACACACACACCAGACCAGCAAACCGCTGGAGGCATCCCAACAATCTGATCGCGACCGGGCCGCCGACGGCTTCCCCTTGGAGTCCTGAAACCAGCGCCCCCCTCGAAACACTCTCACAAACAAGAGAGCCTCCGCTACCAAACAAGCAAACCGCTCGAGACATCCCCGAAAGCTAAGTCCTTTGAGGTGCTGAAGTTAGCGCCTCGCTCGAGACATCCCTACAATGTGCTCAAGCAAACGAGGAGTCTCAACGACCAAACAAACAAACTGCATGAGACATCCCCACAATCTGGGCCCATTGGGGCATCCCCACAATCTGCTCTGCACTGCGTGGGGTTCCTATTGCGTGCATAATGTATTCCTACAGTATTCCTAATGGATTCCGATTAGGCTTCTATTGTTGTCCTATTGTTTTCCTAGCGCGATCGAATTGTACTCCCATTGGGTTCCTAGTGCACTTCTGTTACACATCGCCTGCGTGTCGCGCCGAACGTCACCTTCGTGTACTACTCCTGCGTACTGCCTCTGTATATGTTGTAGTGGTAGAAAGTTTTAAGCACATGGTATATATGAACATATACATATACACATACAGATATATACATATACATTTGAAATTATGGATGTTGATATATAAATATAAACATATATGACTATACACATATGTACATATATATGTATATGTTACACAGCACGTTCGTGCGTATTAGATGCAAAGTGGAACCATATGAAAATCGTATCGTGTCCCCAGTGCATCCCTGATGTGTTGTACTCATTGTGAATGCCTATGATGCTCCTAAAGTGTAGTTATTCGTGCATTGCGTTCGTATGGTACGGCTTGCAGTTTGCAAGACGAGCCCGAATCAGAACCCGACGAACCCTTAGCCTATTCATTCTCAGTAGACACGACGGTGACCGATAACCCGAAAGTATACCCGATTCGTTTCTCGAAGCCATAAGCCATTGTTAGGTATGCAATGTTTGAGTCACCGAGACCGCGATCACCAATCGAATACGCAACGTTCGCGGCCCCGAGGCCACAGCCACTAGAAAATTATACCATGTTCGCATCGCCGACGCTACCCCCCCCGCGCAACTTGGACGAGATTCGCACTCCCGAAGCCACAATCATGTACAACGTGCGAAATGTGCGTCCTCGAAACCATAAGCCTTCGTAAAATATGCAATGTTCGCGTCCTCGAAAGCATACGCCCTCGCACATTACGCAATACTTCCGTCACCGAAACAACGATACCCCATAAAGTAGACAACGCTCGTGTCCACGATGTCACGATACCAAATAAATCATACAAAATGTGCCCCCGAAACCACCATACACAATACATCAAACAAATCGCGCACCCGAGGCCACGATATGCAAACAAATGCGCCACATTTGCATCCTCGAAACCATAATCCCTTTCGAATTATACAATGGTCGCGTCCATGAGGCCATGCACCATCGCAAACAATAGAAAATCGCCTCACCGAGGCCCCGAAACCTCATACATTGCACAATGCTCGCGTCCCCGAAGGCCACGATCGCTCGTAGACCAATCAATAATCGCGTCCCCGAAGCCACGATCCCAAGCGAATTACGAACACCCGCGTCCTCAAGGCCACCAGCCACGATCAATCATACATGATTTGCGTCACCGAAGCCACGGCCACTAGCAAATTATAACATCCGCTTCGTCGAAACCACGACCATGCTGCAAATTACGCTGTACTCGCGCCCCGGAAGCTACGATCCCTTGTAAATTCTACGATGTTCGCATCCCGAAACCACGATCGTCAGCAAGATCGCGGTGCGAGCCCGCAGAATCCGAGAGATGCGTTCAATTCTGCTGTTCAAGCCGTGTCGTACGATCTGACATTGCTTCACGACGGCGCCCCTCGCATCCCAACTTAGCTCTGGCGTGCCCCATTCTACGAGAAAACGGGCCGGAGGCCATGGGCGAAGCCAGGGGGAACGGCCGGGGGGGACCGGCTCAAGGGGGGGAAACATCGACTTGGACTTGGCGATACATCTCTGATAGATCGGCGATAAGCCCCCGATTGCGATTTCCCACGTTCCTGGGCGGGGCGGGTCATCAAGCCACCATCGGCGATGAGTGGGCCAGTCGGGGTCGTTGCAAACCCGGCGGGACACGCGTCCACCACGGCGCCCCGCAGCGAGTCCAAAAAGGCAAGCCAGCCAAGCGCAGAGCGAAGCTCGGCGCGCCCGAGACGGGCGTGGGAAAAATGGGCATGACGTCCATAAGAAAATTTTGTCCGACACTGACAAGGGCCGCTGCTGGGCAGGATCTTCGTTGCATCGAACCGCTTACGTCCGCGCCAACAACAACAAAATGCGAAATCGTTGTCAGTGTTCTTGCCTACTCACTCCCGGCTCTTCCTCCTCTCCCTCGTCGACCATGCTGTTTGCCATCATCCGCGGCGCGGTGGCTCCCCGAGCTCTCCGAACCCTGGCGCGCGTGATCCAAACAAATTCGCGCCGCGAGAAGTCTCTTCATCAGCCACTGGAGGGGACCACTTTTGTTAATCACAACCTGACAACATACGCGTACGTCGATGTCTTCCGCTCCTGAGCCACGGCGGCCCGCCACGACAGCGCCGGCCGGACGGCCTCGCGCAGCGCGCCCGGGAACTCCGTGTCGACGGCCACGGCGGCGCCGCCGGGCGACGAGTCCGCGAGCGCGAGCGCGGCCTCGGCGGCGCGCCCGCCCGACGCGGCGGCCCGCGGCGAATGCCGAGCGGCGAGTGCCGAGCGGCGAGTGCCGAGCGGCGAGTGCCGAGCGGCGAGTGCCCGCGGGCCTGCCCCCTCTGCGGTCGGGGGGGGGGCAGGCCCTCACGCACGCCGCGGCCCGCCTCGGCGCCGGGGAGGCGGCCGCGATCCGAGCGGTCGGCGGCGGCCACCCGGGCGGCGGGCCGACGACGGCGAAGCCACCCACAGCCGGGCCTGGGGCAGGAGAGCACCCTTGAAAAAAAACATGAGACCCCTCGCCTGCCAGACCGAGCAACAGTCAAGGGTGCCCTCCCCCAGGGTGCAGAAGAACGTCACAGAAGCACGAAACAAGCATTCGGGTACCCAGTCCCGAACCGACCTCGATCTTATACCTCGGTCCGACCGTACCATTCCTTTGTCGCGGCGGCTCGGTGCAAAACGCTGGGAGCATCGGCTGGCCAAGGACGTGCGTGCTGCACCCAGAGACAGCCTCGAGAAACAGAGGGGGAGCGGCAGCCGAGGGGGCAGGAAGACGGAGCCACTCGCTCCGCTTTGCAGGAGCAGGCAGATCGCCGAAGGCTGCCGGAAAGCCGTTCGAGCCTGTTGTGCAGAATCCGATCCCGGACCGCCCTCAGTCAAACCCGCTGCGTTCGGAGCGGCAGCCCTCGGGGCATCCTCCCGGGCGGCGCTGACGGCCTCAAGCTCTCGGTGGGCGTCCTGCGGCGTGGCCGTGCGGTTCCCCCAGCGCTCAAGAACCACAGATTGCTTGGGCCGCGGCGCTGGCGGTCGCTCGGCGCGTGGCGGCCCGGAGCGGGATGAGCAGCGGCAGACTGGCACCGAGGAGGCAGGAGGAGAGGAGGGCGACCGCGGAGGTGGGACCGCAGGTGGCCGAGGCGCTCGGGACGTGAAGTTCTTGACGCCGGTGTTGCGGCCCAGGCTCCGAGTAGCAGTTGTGGCAAACTCGCCCAACTGACACGGAGAAGCCACGGACAGCGCAGCTGGAAAGGAAGAAAACGAGGACCATGACCACAAGACTGAACGCGGGAACGTTGTGCCAATCTTGGTCACCGTCGACCTTGGTCAGCGTCAATGCGTGAATCAGCCTCGCGGATATGCAACGGTCGACACGGACCACATGACCAAGATTGGCATCGAGGGGATCCCGCGACATCTCCGTCATGGTCCCCATGTCTCTCCTCTCGAGCAGCACTCGAAGGGCCCCAGGCTTGCCTTCGACAAGCGGCGAGCGCCAGTGGCTCTCCGATCCTGGGGCCAGCTCTCGCACCGCCCGGGCGCCACGCGTTGGAGCAGCGGCATGAGAGCACGACGGGTTGATTCGTCTTCGACGCCACTGGAGAGGCGAGGCTTTCGGCTGCGGCAATCTAAGACGAAGCCAGGACGAGGGTAAAATCGGGTGAGGATAAACCGAACATCTCTGAGATCCGGCGGATCTGGAAGATGTCTCGGGCGCCGCGGCCTCGTCAAGATACGTTCTGAGAGCGTTCCGGAATCCTCGTCCAAGCCCCGCCCTCCTCCTACTCCTACTCTTGCATCCGCCTCCCCCCTAGTGATGCTGCTCCTCCTCCACCTCCTACTCCCACCATCTCCTCCTCCTCCTCCTCCTCCTCTCCCTCCTCCTCCTCCTCCTCCTCCTCCTCCTCCTCCACCTCCTCCTCCTCCTCCTGCATCCTCCTCCTCCTCCTCCTCCTCCTCCTCCTCCTCCTCCTCCTCCTCCTCCCTCCTCCTCCCCCTCCTCCCTCCTCCGCCCCGCCCGACCACAGGATCCTCTTCCCGTTGCGGCAGTCTCCTGCGGAGAGGCCAGGAGCCCCGCGGGAGGCCGACGCCGGACTCGCTCCAGCTCGATCGCCCAGGAGAGGGCGAGGGGCGAAGGCCCGGTCTGATCGACCCCCCTTTAGCAAAACGTGGTTTAGTGAAAACGACCTGAGGGAGGTCCAGAGGGAGGAGGTCCAGAGGGAGGAGGTCCAGAGGGAGGAGGTCCAGAGGGGGAGGAGGTCCAGAAGGGCGAAGGATGAATTGCAACCCCCCCTTTTGCACAACGTGGTTTAGTGAAAACGACCTGAGGCCCAAACCTGGCGGGCGCAAGCCTGGAAAATAACGGCCACGGCGCCATCTCGAGAACCGAAAACGGACCATTCACGAATCGACGTGTCACCATTGGGGGTTCACCCCCGATTTGAGGCCCACACGACGAAGCCTCTTGGCTCCGGCTGGACGTGTTCCAGCTCCAGCTGAGCGACGAAGAGAGACGGGTCTCACGAGAAGGACATAGTGACCTTACGCC
>CAUYUJ010020638.1:137941-145441 GCA_963575745.1 Prorocentrum cordatum | reverse complement strand
AAAAGACAAGGGGCGGCGGTGATTCGCCGTAGGCGTCTTCGATCCGCCGCCCTCTGTCGATTCATCGCAGGGGTGCCTGGCGTGCTGGAACCTTTAGGATTTGGTTTTGGCTTGTTTTCCAAAAGAACTCCCCATGGGGCGTCGGCCCGTCCCGCCGGCCACCCAAAAAGATTGCCCAGTGGTTGCCGTGGGTGTTCCTGCCCCAGATGGCTCCAAGACCGCCCGAGGGGCCTCCAAGACGCCCAAGATGGCCTTAAAAACGGCAAAGATGGCCCCAAGATGCCTCCCAGACAGCCTAAGATGCACCCAAGACGGCCTAAGATGGCCTCAAGATGGCCCACGACGGCCCAAGAGGCCCCCAAGAGGCCTCCAAGCAGCCCAAGAGGCCTCAAGAGGTCCTCCAGGAAGGCCCGAAGAGGCCAAAATCATTGATTGTCCTCAGGTGTTTGAAGGATGTTGGCATTTGCGCCTTTTCGGCTTTCCGACGGCCCGAGACGGCCCAGGAGGCCCCCAAGATCGCCCCAAGATCGCCCACGAGGCCTCCAAGATGGCCCCATGACGGCCCAAGAGGCCCCCAAGATGCTTCCAAGAGGGCTCCAAAACCGCCCGAGGGGCCTCCAAGACGCCCAAGATGGCCTCCAAGACGGCAAAGATGGCCCCAAGATGCCTCCAAGACGGCCCAAGATGCACCCAAGACGGCCTAAGATGGCCTCAAGATGGCCCACGACGGCCCAAGAGGCCCCCAAGAGGCCTCCAAGACGACCCAAGAGGCCTCCAAGAGGTCCTCCAGGAGGGCCCGAGGATGCCCAAATCAGTGGTTTCCACAAAAAAGTGTTTGAAGGATTTTGGCGTTTGCTTATGTTCGGCATTCCGACGGCCCAAGAGGGTCCAAGAGGCCCCCAAGATCGCCCGCCAGGCCTCCAAGATGGCCCCATGACGGCCCAAAAGGCCAAGAGGGCCCAAGATGGCCTCCAAGACGGCCAAGATGGCCTCCAAGACTGCTAAGATGACCCCAGGATGCCTCCCAGACGGCCCAAGATGCACCCAAGACGGCCTAAGATGGCCTCAAGATGGCCCAAGACGGCCCAAGAGGCCCCCAAGAGGCCCCCAAGAGGCCTCCAAGACGATCCAGAAGGCGTTCTGGAGGTCTTCCAGGAGAGCACGAAGAGGCCAACATGACTAACTGTCCTAAGGTGTTTGCAAGATTGTGGCGTGTGCTTTTTCTTGGGATTCCGACTGATCAAGACGGCGCAAGAGGCCCCCAAGATCGCCCAAGAGGCCTCGAAGATGGCCCAATGGCGGCCCAAAAGGCTCCCAAGACGGCCCCACGAGGGCCCCCTAACGGCCAAGAGGCCTCCGACACGTTCAAGATGCCAAGACGACCCAGACAGGCCCCCAAGACGGCTTCCGACGGCGTCAGGCAAGCCAGGAACGCCCTAAGACTGCAAAAAAGCACCCCAAGAAGCCCCCACAGGCCCCAAAAACCATCCAAGAGGCCCAGGAAACTCACAGGAGGCCCCAGGAGTGCCCCAAGAGGCGCCCAAGAGGCCTCCGCCTCCTCCTCCTCCTCCTCCTCCTCCTCCTCCTCCTCCTCCTCCTCCTCCTCCCATATTTCCCCATCCTCCCCCTCCTCCTTTTCTTGCTCGCCCACGCGTTCCCCGACGTTGTCCCAAACCGACTCGGGGAACAGCTGGCCCGATAGCTTGGCCAAGCTCTGGTCCAGCTATCGGCCACAGAGGCGCTTCCAAAGGGGCAGGGGGCCGCGGTGATTCGCCGTGTGCGTCTTCGATCCGCCACCTCCTGTCGATTCATCGCAGGGGCGCCTGGCATGCTGGATCCTTTCGGTTTGGTGTTGGCTTTTTTTCCAACAGAACTCCCCCTTGGGGCTTCGGCGCGTCCCGCCAGGGTGCCCATCTCGCCGACTGCTTCGCTCAAGATGGCTCAAGATGGCCTCCAAGATGGACAAGATGGCCTCCCAGACGGCTAAGATGGCCCCAAGATTCCTCCAAGATTTTCGGCATTCCGACGGCTGAAGACGGTCCAAGAGGCCGCCAAGATCGCCCCAAGATCGCCCACGAGGCGGCCAAGATGGCCCCAAGATGCCTCCCAGACGGCCGAAGATGCACCCAAGACGGCCTAAGATGGCCTCAAGATGGCCCAAGACGGCCCAAGAGGCCCCTCCAAGACGGCCCAAGAGGCCTCCTAGAGGTCCTCCAGGAGAGCCCGAAGATGCCCAAAGCCTTGATTTTCCTTAGGTTGTTGAAGGATTTTGGCATGTGCTTCGCTTCTGCATTCCGACGGCCCAAGAGGGTCCAAGAGGACCCCAAGATCGCACACGAGGCCTCCAAGATGGCCCCATGACGGCCTAAGAAGCCCCCAAGATGGCCCCAAGAGGGCCCCAAAGGGCCTCCAAGACGGCCAAGATGGCCTCCAAGACGGCCAAGATGGCCCCAAGATGCCTCCCAGACGGCCGAAGATGCACCCAAGACGACCTCAGATGGCCTCAAGATGAACCTCAACTATGGATAAGAATTCAGAATTATCATCGTCATCCTCATGCATGCGTAAGCGCGAGCAATGCTCGCGATGCCACGACATGATCAAGCTCGATGAGTTTCCGAAGCGAGCAATGCTCGCGATGCATCGTCATGAGTAAGATCTGTCAACTGAGCAATAAAAAACAATAAAACAAAAACCCAAAAGCACACAAAACACAAGCTAAACCTTTGAAACATTTGATGAACAAACACTATAGAAGCCATGCTTTCCAAATGTATGCAGAATATGATTATATACTAGTTTGCAGCATGCTGCTATGGAACAGATATGAAACAGTTTTGGAATAGTTGGGAAATGTATTGTATGACCATTCTAAGACTATTACACAACTCTTGCTGAGATGTAGTACAACTGTTCGGTATCTATTTTGAAATAGTTTGGGGTGGGCCTTCAAGGGGAGGGTCCCCCCTCGACTGCCGGAGGGGGGTCCCCCCTCGGAATACGCAGCCCCCCGCCTCTCATCCTGCTGCGTCCTGTGGTTCCGTTGGCCCTCCGGGGCCGTCTGCGGGCCCTTTGATCCCTTCCCCGCCGGGGGGGGGGGTCCGGGGGCAACTCCCGGAGGGGGGTCCCCTCTCGGAATACGCAGCCCCCCGCCTCTCATCCTCCTGCGTCCTGGGGCTCCGTTGGCCATCCGGGGCCGTCTGCGGGCCCTTTGATCCCTTCCCCGCCGGGGGGGGGGGTCCGGGGGCAACTCCCGGAGAGGGGTCCCCTCTCGGAATACGCAGCCCCCCGCCTCTCATCCTCCTGCGTCCTGGGGCTCCGTTGGCCATCCGGGGCCGTGTGCGGGCCCGTTCAGCCTATCTTAAGGCTCCTTGGAGACCTTTCGCCATCCTTAGACTCTCTTGGCAGCCTCTGGCGGCACTCTTGACAGCCTCTGCGGGCGTTTCTGAACCTCGCTTGACGCCGTCTTGGAAACCTCTCGGGCCACTTGAGGGCGCTATTTGCCTATGTTGGCACTCTCTGGAGCCGATCCCCAACCCTGGAGGAGGCCTCTTGAGCTGTCTTCGGACGACCTTGCAGGCATCTGGCGCCGTCTTCGAGCCATCTGAGGGCATCTTGGACTCCTCTACCTCCATTGTCTTCGTCGTCGCTGCCTACAGGGTCGGCGGCATCGGCCGTAAGATCTTCGCAACAATAATAATACGAATAGCATTAAAGAGCAATCATGACAATAGAAATGATCTTACAAAAAGGGGCAAGTCATGATATGACGACTCGCATCATGATGAAAGCCGTGATGAAGAGAAACCAACCTACTGGACAGAAGAAGCCTTAGACAACGAAATGCGGATAACGATGAAAACACTGCAAGCAACGATGCGAGTTCAAAAAAGGAACACCGACATATATCCTACGGTTATTAGAAATCGTACTACGTAATACCGCTCGTACTCGGGATGCTAGGAATAATGACTCAGTATGTGTAGCATTATTATCAGAATAATGCGGCATTATTCTCAGAAGGATGAGATCAGAGGAATGCGGTTTAGAGAAGAAACGAAGACCAAAAAAAACAATACAAAGAAGGGTGATACGCTTACGACAACTGTCTACTATTGCAGGTAACATTCAGAGTAAGCCGAGGAGGAGGAAACAGAGTGGAGGAGGAGGACATTCACTTATCACTGCTACACCCTTCTCTTTCATCTTTCCTCCTCACTCCTCCTCCAGTTCCTCATTATGCTCGCAACCTCGGCCTTCTCCTATTCTGCCTCCTCCTCCTCCCTACTGCCTCCATCCCTCCCCCCTGTGGAGGAGGTGGAGGAAGGCGACGACGACCCCCACGGCGACGCATCCTGAGACGGCGACGATAATAACGACGACCCCGACGAAAACGATGACGCATCCTACGACGACGACGACGACGACGACGACGACGACGACGACGACGACGACGACGACCCCGACGACGACTCCTCCTACGACGACGACCCCCCCGACTGCGCCTCCTACGACCACGACGACTGGGGAATAACAAAGCACCGATACCGCTGCTCCCCAGACCTCTCCCGGGGTGCACGCTAACCAAGATTTCGAGGCGAATCCAGCCGTGGCGACCAGGGAAGGGTAGCGGTATCGATATCTTCCCCGCCTCTGAACGACGACCACGACGACGACGACGACGACCCCGACGACGACGACGACAACGCCGACGCCGACGAGGACGAGGACGAGGACGACCGCGACAGCGACAGCGACAGCGACGACGACGACGACGACGACGACGACGACGACGACGACGACGACGACGACGACGTCGGCGCAATTCGTGCGGCGGCGACGACCGCCGGGCGCGTGGACTGTGGCGCCCCGAGGCCGCGGCAAGCAGGGCGCCAAGCTCGCCGGCCAGGTTCCAGGCCCAGACCTCGGTGCGGCGCCAGCCCCGCAGGAGATCGGACCTTGGGGGCAACGTTCGGGTGGGACAGGCTCAGAGGGGGGGGAACGTACAACCCGAATCGGCGATACATCGCAGATAGAACGGCGATAGTCCCCTATGACGAATCCGCGATGTCCTGGGCGGGGTGGGCTATCGGCCCCCGATCGCCCATTTATCGCCGATGGGGGCTCGAGGTTGCTCCCCCTGAGCCAACCTTCCCCTAACGTTGCCCCTGAGGGTCGAATCGGATCGGGCGCCAAATCCCTCCCTCCCCAGACACGCTCGCGTCGTGAACAAACATGCAGCGCGAGGTTTTGTTCCGTTTTCGGCCTCCGGGGGCCCTTACTGGGCAACGGGACTGTCAAAAAACGACTCGGGATGAGGAACCGGACATGGGGAAAGGGTCGGAAGTTCCTACGACTCCGCATCGGAAAAATCTAGACATCGGATACTTGGGTCCCCGTCCAGGGTGTCCCCCATTAACAAATTCCTCGGTCTTGCCTGTTTTACCGAATAACTGCTAATGGCGGCCCACTCGCAGACCTGGAAGAAAGGTCCGTGAATTCCTCCCTCCTCCCTCCTCCCTACTCCCTTCTCCCCCCTCCCTCATCCCTCCTCCCTCCTCCCTCCTTCTTTTGTCCGTCCTCCCTCCTGCCTCCTCGTTCCTCCCTCCTCCTTCCGCCCTCCTCCTTCCTCATCCTCGTCCTTCCTCTGGGACCTCGGGAACATTTGAGCGCCTCTGGAATTCTCTGGCGCCTTCCCCGTCTTCCTATCGTCTTCTCCCCTCCTCCCCCTCAACTCTCTCCTCCCTCCTCCCCCTCCTTCTTCTCGTTCCTCCGCCTCTGCCTTTTCTTATTCTTATTCTTAGTATCATTATGATGATTCGTATTCGGTTCACTAGTATTAGTATACGTATAGCTATCATTCGCTACTGAAAATATTGCTCGAATCGCAAATATTGTTATGTTATTGTTTTGTTCTCCTCTTCCACCTCGTCCTCCTCCTGCTCCTCCCCCTCCTCCTCTAACCTGCTATAAATGAATCCTTCAGCGCACGGCAATCAATGGTGGGTCGATGGAGGCGTCGGCTCCTTTCTGCCCCACCCCGTCGTCCTCCTCCGTCTCTTCCTCCATTCGGTCTCCCCATACATAGCTTCTCCTTGTCGCACCCCCAGACGTGTCGGTAGGGCGGGTCGATCATTACGCCTGAGACTTCCTCACCACGTATGAGCCTGATGCCTGAAGTTTGCGAAAATGGTCAAGGATGGAAGGCGGGCCTTTTTTTCAAAATGTGGCTATCGCCGTAGCGCCGAGCACATTCGTCTTAGAAGTTCGCAACAGTTTTAGTGATGGAAGGCAGTTCCTATTCAAAATGCGATTCTCGCCTCAGCGCCGAGCAGGTTCGTCTCAAACGTTTGCAGCATGGAGAGCGGTTCCTTTGCCAAAATGTGGTTCTCTCCTTGGCGCCGAGCAGATTCTGGCACTACTTAGGACTGCCAGTACGCAAAAGTCACAGCGATCAGCGGTGCTGAAGTCCTCGGAACTGTGTTCTGGCGCGACTTCGGATTTTCCAGGACGCAGTCACGTTGATTCGCGGCGCTGAAGTCCATGGAATAATGTTATGACAGTGTTTTAGGAGTCTCAAGCGGTTGTCTTCAACTGGAGCGCCTCCTGAAATGACTAACTATTCTAGAGCCTATGAAACAGGGAAATTGGAAGAAAGGTAGATTGCAACATCGTTGAAGCGTCTTGGATTTATACTGGTACACTGGTACTCTTCCTCCTCCTCCTCCTCCTCCTCGTCATCGTCCTCCTCCTCCTCCTCCTCCTCCCCCGCCTCCCCTCCCTCCTCCTTCTCCTCCTCCTCCTCCTCCTCCTCCTCCTCCTCCTCCTCCTCCTCCTCCTTCTCTTCTATCCTCCTCCTTACCTCGCAGAGTCAGTCGGCATCGAATCGGGGAATCTGGTCGAGTCGGAACATGCGTCGGACGGGGCTGCAATCGGATCGGATCGGCCGCGCCAGGATGCACAACGGCTCCATGCGAGCGTTGGGCTGCATTGGATCGTCGGAACATCGGCATCGAATCGGATCGGGCTGGCCAAAATCTATGTAGAGTCAAGACGGCATGGGCCCAGAGCTCGGAGGGCGGAGGGGCTCGACCTTACGTCCCGCCAGTCCTCTGGGCTGAGGTGGTACAACGCATTGTTGTCTCTCCGTCTTCCCAAATGCCTTCTTCCCCTACTCGGGGAAGGAAGTTACCACTGTTCCTTCTCACCATCCGACCGGCAACAAACCCGGGACACGACCAACGCCCCCACAGCACCCCTTGCAAAAAGAGTACCAAGTGCATAGTGCAGCAAAACCTGAATCATGCGGGAGGCCCCGCGATCACTTTGCAGTGGTGTAGTTGCAGCATCTCTTGCCAAAAAAACAATACAGCGCATTGTGCACCTACATCTGGATCGTGCGCGAGTGCCCCGTGATCAAGTTGCATGGTGTTCGACAGGTACGGCGAGGGGGGCGGCATACTGCATGCTGTGCGCAATGCCAACAGACACGCATACACC
>CAUYUJ010020638.1:115441-132941 GCA_963575745.1 Prorocentrum cordatum | reverse complement strand
CAACAACGGTTCCCGCCTGATGCTTCCTTCACCATGTATTCTTAAATCGCGCTCTCGCGCGGGACTTCCTCGCAATGTATGCAGAAATCGCGCGCTTGCACAGAACTCCCCGCAATTTGTTCGACGCCGCGCACTCGACCATCAGGAATCACGCTCTCGTTGTGGAATTCCGCACATGTACCTGGGAATCGCGTCATCACTCGAGACGTCTTCGTGATTCATGCAAGACGCACGCTTCAGCAACCCACCTGCCCCTTGCCCCCTCTCTTACCCTGCCTTAGGGCCTGCACCAAATACACATTGTATGTAAGAAGAATACACCCCTGAGTGGGTAAGGTCGACAACAAAATGGGCGGGTATCCAGGGTCTTCTGGGATATACGTGTTGAGTGGCACGCGAGCAGATAAGAGCGGACAGTCTTAAACTGATTGTTGTTGCTGAATTCTCATTCCCCAATCAAAGGGTGCAAGTGGACACTGAGGAGATTGGCGAAAGTAGCGGGCCGATTGAGGTGTGTGGATCTCGGTGGGCGGCTGTCGGTGGGCGCCCCGTATCTCTCTTGTTCTCTCTCTTGGTATCTCTCTACGTCAGTGCTGTCAGTGGGCACTCCTTCTCTCTCTCTCTCTCTCTTTGATGAACCGTGTGCGGGCGATAATAAGCCCCCTGGGATGATAAAGCTCGCGGTTCCCGCGGGGATAATAAAGGATGTTCCGGGGATAGTTAACTATGATGATGATGCAGATGACGACGATGATGGAGGAGGATTGCGGAATAACGATGATGGGTGATGAAGATGACGACGACGATGGAGGAGGATAACGACGAAGATGACGACGATGATGGAGGATGAAGATGACGACGACAATGATGGATGACGGTCGTAACGTGGGCAAACTGAACTGGTGAGAATCCCAGCCCTGCCACACGCTCGTGATTGCGGAAGCTGGTGTGGTGAGACCACCATGGCCATGCTCAGCGTTTTTGATGCTGTTGCGGATCAACATGATATGATAGCATCTTCGATCCCCGCAACTTTTCCGTGGATTATCAAGTTCGGCCTCCGCGCCTTCCCCATAGATAAATCCCTGTGGGCGGGGATAAAAAATAGAGGGGGGAACGGGGGGGGGCACTCGGTTATCGTTCTCTCTCTCTCTCTATCCCTCTCTCTCGGGGCCCTCTTGCGAAACTGCGGCTGGGCACGGTTCTTACAAAACTGTCGGACCATCCACTGGTTGGGGTATTCTCCGGTGCAATCTAAATTTCTAAAGAATAACTGTTGATCCCGCCTCCGCGATAACCACGGTATGTGTTTCAATAAAGGCGCTTCTTCAGGGGGCTCGCACCCTATTTTAGCTAAGGAAAGCGAGGGGTCACCAAACTGTGCCCCTGGCCCCCAGATTATAACAGCACCAACGGTTCCCGCCTGACCTCCCCACAATGTATTCCCAAATCGCGCTCTCGCGCGGGACTTCCTCACAATGTATACAGGAATCGCGCTCTCGCACGGAACTCCCTTGCAATGTATTCGGACGCCACGCACTCGACACCCAGGAGTCACGCTTTCGTTCTGGAATTCCGCCCGATTTATTTGGGAATCGCGTTATCGCTCGAGACTTCTTCGCGAATCATGCAGGACGCACGCTTCAGCAACCCGACTGCCCCTTGCCCCTTCCTTCCATCCATCCTCTCTTCCCATGGCCTTCAGGGCTGCACGAAGTAGACGTTGCAGGTAAGGAAGATACACCCCTAAGGGGGTACGATCGAAAACAAAATGGGCGGATATCCAGGGTGCGGGATATACATGTTGAGTGTGGCACGCGAGCAGATAAGAACGAACAATCTCAAAATGATTGTTGTTGTTGGTTGTTTGTTGGCGGTTGTTTGTTGTTGTTGTTGTTGCTTGTTGTCGTCGTCCCCCCCGCGACCCGGCCCGCGACCCCCCCACGACCCCCCCGCGACCCACCCACGACCCAGCGCGACCCAACCGTGCCCCAACCGCGACCCACCCCGCGACCCGCCCGCGACCCACCCGCGACCCACCCGCGACCCACCCGCGACCCACCCGCGACCCGCCCGCGACCCGGCCCGCGACCCGCCCGCGACCCGGCCCGCGACCCACCCGCGACCCACCCGCGACCCACTCGCGACCCGCCCGCGACCCAACCCGCGGCCCACCCACATCGCTTTAACAAAAAAATCGGCGCCTGCGGCAGGCTCGTTGTATAGCATGTAACGTTCAGAGGTAGATGTTTTCTCATTCGGCGTTTCGACATTGGGCGGAAGGGGGGGAGGGGTGGGGAGGTCTGGCTCCCAACCTCTGCTCCATGCGACTGTTTGGAACCGTGCGTCCTCTAGAGGAGACTCCACCTGCTCGAAGCGGGCGCCCAAAACAGCCGAGATCTACTCCATCGAGTGGGCGGGGAGGGGGGGTGCGAGGGCCCGCGCCGATCGGCAAAACAATGAATAAGAAAACGAGCACGAGTGAGGGGGGCGAACGGTCATTCACTGTCCCTGCGCACGTGGCTGAAGTAAGGTTCTGCGATGCGGATATTTGTTGTTGTTGCTGCGATGGCTGCTGTTGCTGTTGTTGTTGGTGTTGTGGTTGTTTCTTGTTGGTGTTATTGATGTTGTTCTGGTTGGTATTGTTATTGATGTTGATGGTGTTGCTGGTGTTGCTGCTGTTGTTGGTGTTGCTGGTGTTGGTGTTGCTGGTGTTGCTGTTGCTGGTGTTGGTGTTGTTGTTGGTGGTGTTGTGGTTGGTGTTGTGTTTCTCGTTGTTATTATGATTATTGTCGTTTGTTGTTGTTTCTTGTCATCGTCCCCCTCCCCGCGACCCCGCCCGCGCCACCCGCGACCCACCCGCGACCCAACCCGCGACCCACCCACATTGCTTTCACAAAAAAATCGGAACCTGCGGCGGGATCGTTGTACAGCTTGTAACAAGTATTCTCCAAACAGGCTTGCCCTATAGGAGTCCTAGCTCATCATAAGTAATTGGTCTTTAGGTCCCCCCCCTTTTTCCAATGGCACGCCCCCTTATTTCCAATGCCCCCCCCCGCCCACCCCCTTTGCCAATGGCACCCCCCCTTGTTTCCAATGGCACCCCCCAACTATTTCCAATGGCGAGTCCTATGGATTCCTATGGATTCCTATGAGTCGTATGGATTCCTATGCCTATGCCAATGCCTATATGGCAATGCCTATGGCAATGCCTATGCTTATGGAGTCCTTTGGATCCTGAGCTAGGATTCCTATGGATTCTATGAATGCCTACGCCTATGCCAATGCGTGTGACAATGCCGAAGTAATGCGATGCAATACGAAGCAATGCCATGCAATGCTCAGGCATGAGAAGCACCTCAAGGCAATGCAATGCCACGCAATGCCAAGCAATGCAAGCAACTTTCCAAGCCTTGCACAGCCATGCTCTGCAATGCAAAGCAAAGTCAAGCAATGCCAATCCGCGCCCTCTTCCGTACCAAGACGACGGGCGAGCCACCCCGCTCTTCTCATACCAGGACGACCGGTGATTCACTCCCGTTCCGATGCCAAGACAACCAAGACAACCAATGAGCCGCTCCCTTCCTGTCATACCTTGAAGACCCACGAGCGTCTCTCCCGTGGGGACCAGACAAAATATTCAGTTCTCGCCGTTGTCCGACATATTTCGGCGCACCGACGCTGCGCACCTGAGAGACAGGGCGATGGGGCGAGACCCGCAAGACCGCGATCCTATACAAAAAGACGCCCGCGTTATCGCCATCAATGCCTTCACCGTCACAATCACCATCGTCAGCGATCATCGTCACCATTTTCAACCTCATCATCACCATTTTCCACCCCCCACCCCCCCTCCCCTGATTTGCCCGCGCTTACTCCTATGGCTCTCCTTACTTGCATGGCTGATCGCTTCTTTTTGCTTGCCATTTCATGATTGGTTTCCTCTCCTCCCGTCCTCCTCGTCTTCTCTTTCTCTCGCTCTTCTCCTGTCCATCTATCTATTTAGAGTCAACGCTGGCTGATATGTGCCTGCGGCGGGCTTCTTCAGAACCTCGCAGACTGCCGACCGCCGCCTCCTCGCTCTTATCCGCAACTGCGGGTTGCAACGTAATGATAAGAAAACGCACTACGGGGAAACACGAGGAGGAGAAGGAGGGAGGGGAGGGAGGGGGCAGGAAGAGGAAAGACGAGCACGATGATAGAAGGAGAAGGCAGAGGGGAAGGAGGAGGGAGGAGGAGAGAAGGAGGAGCGGAGGGAGGAAGAGGGAAGAGAGAAGAGGAGGAGGAGGAGAAGGAGAAGGAGGAGGAGGGGCAAAGGAGGAGCGGAAGGAGGAAGAGGGAAGAGGAGGAGGGGGAGGAGGGACAAGGAGGAGGAGGAGGAGGAGGAGGAGAGACAAGGAGGAGGAGGAGGAAAAGGAGAACAGGGAAAGAGCGGGAGAAAGGTCCTCCGAGGAGGAGAAGCCGGAGAGGGAGGCGGGGGGGGGGGGGGGCGGCGCAGGCAACGTCGATGGCGACGACGACGATGACGGCGACGACGCGGAGGAGGAGCCAGCGCAAGACCTCGCGGGTGGTGGCGCGGGCAGAAAGAGCCATCGTGCTTGTGGAGAACATCTGCCGACCCCCTCGCGCTGGGAGTGAGAGGCGCGCGAGATATTCGCCTGCTGTTCGTCCAGACCAAGGATGAGAGGAGTGAGGGATGATAAAAAAGGAAGAGGCTAGATGAGTAGGGGGCATGAGGACGAGGGAGAGGAGAAGAGAAGAGAAGAGAAAGGAGGAGGAGGAATGAGGGAGGAGACAGGGACAACAGTAAACCCAGGATACATCAACGACGCTGCCATAATCCCTCCCGTCCCAAATCCCCCCCTGTCATAGGCTCCTCCTACTGGCTCGTTTCCACTGCGGGAGCGCCACCTTGAATGACGAGCGCCAAGTGGGCCTCATCAAGGCTCCGCCCTCCACATTCCTAGCTAAACTGAATTCACAGAAGTAAGCTGAGAAAGCTCAGTGAGGTGTCAAACGGTAGCCCCATGTTGAAAACGACCTGCCCTCCACTCGCACACGGGTTACATAATTGAAAATTCTGGCCGCAAGCATGTGCTGCGGAAGTCTCGAGCAAGAGCCCCAGCTGGACATTCATCACCAACCACCGAAACTCGAAAAACACCCGCCCATCATCCGCGTAACTGTTGGAGCTTTATCTTCAAGATCATAAGTAGCAAGGATTCATTTGGCAAAACGCTCGGCCTGGCCTACAGACGAACACGTCTGGTGGTGCGACAGGCGGGAGCTGTGCATGGTGAAGAGGGGTATAGGAGGAGCAGCAGCAGCAACAGCAGGAGGCAGGAAGGGAGTGATGAAGATAAGAGCAGGGAGTGAGGGGAGATGGGAGGGATGAAGATAAGAGCAGAATGACGAAAATGATGAAGAGAGGGGAAAAAGTGAGGGAACGCAGAGGAGGGAGCCGTGTGACATCTCGTGCTGCTCTTACCGCTCATCATCAATGACGGAGAATGTCACCGGAAGAAAGAAGAGTAGGGAAGTCCTGAAAAGGGGGTTTTGAGCGGTCGGGTGGGGGAGCTCTGGGGGACTCATGGGGTCCACCCCTCCTCCTCTTCCTCCTGATCCGCCTCCTCATTCCCCCTCTTCTTCCACCCTTATCCTCCCTCTCCTCCTCCTCCTCCTCCTCCTCCTCCTCCTCCTCCTCCTCCTCCTCCTCCTCCTCCTCCTCCTGCGTTTCATCATCATCCGCAGATTCATCTTCATCCTGCTTCTCCTCCGCCGACTCCAAGACCGACTCGTCCTCAACCCCTCCTCCTCTCGGCACCTGCTGTTTCAATGGCCGAGGCTGAAACTGCAAAAGGGCCGGGCCCCACGCTCACCCGCCCTCCTCACACCCACGCGCACCCGCCTCTGGGGATCGACAAAGACGGGGGAAGGAATCGCCTGCGCACTACGTACAACCAACAAGCCTCTTTACAAGACCAGATTTGGCATCAACCGTGGCGGATAGCAACGCCCACGGCCAGGCAGAGAGCCACATCCGCGGAAACACTGGCCTGAACTGGGCCAGCGGAGGATGGGTAAAAGCAGACACTGTCCCTCTTCCGCACCGCGCGGAGGAGGCTGAGGACAACGACGGGAGAGGGGAAGTAGGGGGTGAGCAAGCAAGCGTAGGAAAAGACGGTCGAGGTCCGAAGGCTCCCCCTCATCTTCCTTCCCTCCTCCCCCCTCTTCCTGCTCCTCCCTCCGCGGGAATCTCCAGAAGTACCCATAGTCCATAAAGGCCCCCTGGGCCCCGAAAAGCACCCCAAGCGACGAAACGGTGTGTCCTCGATCTCTCCTCCTCCTCCTCCTCCTCCTCCTCCTCCTCCTCCTCCTCCTCCTCCTCCTCCTCCTCCTCCTCCTCCTCGCTCCTCCTCCCCTCCTCCTCCTCCTCCTTCCTCCTCCTCCTCCTCCTCCTCCTCCTCCTCCTCCTCCTCCTCCTCCTCCTCCTCCTCCTCCTCCTCCTCCTCCTCCTCCTCCTATCCTTATTCCTTATTAGAATATACCCCTACTCCCCCCTCAGGCCGGCAGATGGGGGCCCCATCCGGGTGGTCCCATCCTAACCTGTAAAAAACAATACAAAATCAACATTTTTCTTATTTTTTCCTCTCGACATGGACGTCCTGTCGTCCACGGCGATAATCCATTGCAAAAAATACCACAAAGAGCACACGCGCGCGTTCATGTCAGAATCCTACCGAACACCGTGTGTTTGCAAGCATTTCAACATAAAAACATCAAAAACCCAATGCTTTTTCACAAAAATTCTACAAATTTCCTGCCCGGGCTCTCTTGCTGAAATCATAGGAAAACCATAGGGAATCTTAAGAATTCTGTCAAATCCAGCGATTTCACGTCATCGCGCGGTGCACTCGCGATGCTCTGTCATGCACCCAGGCCGCGAATCCTGTGCAAAAAATACCACGCGGGCGAATTGCGCGCGCGTCGCCGCGAGCGCATGCTCAAATCCTTCTAGAGTCGTCGCCGTCATTGGCACCGTCGCATGGACGTCCTGTCGTCCACGTCGCAAAATGCATGGCAGGAATGGGACCCGGCTTACCGGGCCGTTCTCGACACGGCCACCTCTGGCTTCCTGCGGTGTACCGGGCCATTCTCGACTCGTCTGGCAATGCGTGCGCGGCATTCAACACGCGCTCGCCAGTTCCCGTCGGCAACCGCCATCGCGGCCGCATCAGCTGTACCAAACCGGCTGGCCGGTGTGACTTCGGCCCCCAGTTGTGCCAGCTTTGCTTCTTATGTTGTGGGAGGGCGGGTGGGACTGGGCATGCCATGCTTGACTCGCTCGAGCTGGCTAGCTTGACTCCTACTCCTACTCCTACTCCTTCCTATTCCTTATTAGAATATACTCCTACTCCCCCCTCAGGCCGGCCATTAGGGGCCGCATCCGGGTGGTCCCATCCTAACCTGTAAAAAACAATACAAAATCAACATTTTTCTTATTTTTTCCTCTCGACATGGACGTCCTGTCGTCCACGGCGATAATCCATTGCAAAAAATACCACAAAGAGCACACGCGCGCGTTCATGTCAGAATCCTACCGAACACCGTGTGTTTGCAAGCATTTCAACATAAAAACATCAAAAACCCAATGTTTTTTCACAAAAATTGTACAAATTTCCCGCCCGGGCTCTCTTGCTGAAATCATAGGAAAACCATAGGAATCTGAAGAATTCGGTCAAATCCAGCGATTTCGCGTCATCGCGCGGTGCACTCGCGATGCTCTGTCATGCACCCAGGCCGCGAATCCTGTGCAAAAAATACCACAAAGAGCACACTCGCGCGTTCATGTCAGAATCCTACCGAACGCCGTGTGTTTGCAAGCATTTCAACATAAAAACATCAAAAACCCAATGCTTTTTCACAAAAATGCTTTGGGGTGTCCTGTCAGACCGTCGGGCTTCCTCCGGCCACCTCTGGCTTCCTGCGGTGTACCGGGCCATTCTCGACTCGTCTGGCAATGCGTGCGCGGCATTCAACACGCGCTCGCCAGTTCCCGTCGGCAACCGCCATCGCGGCCGCATCAGCTGTACCAAACCGGCTGGCCGGTGTGACTTCGGCCCCCAGTTGTGCCAGCTTTGCTTCTTATGTTGTGGGAGGGCGGGTGGGACTGGGCATGCCATGCTTGACTCGCTCGAGCTGGCTAGCTTGACTCCTACTCCTATCCTTATTCCTTATTAGAATATACTCCTACTCCCCCCTCAGGCCGGCCCTTAGGGGCCGCATCCGGGGGGTCCCATCCTAACCTGTAAAAAACAATACAAAATCAACATTTTTTTTTTTTTCCTCTCGACATGGACGTCCTGTCGTCCACGGCGATAATCCATTGCAAAAAATACAACAAAGAGCACACGCGCGCGTTCATGTCAGAATCCTACCGAACACAGTGTGTTTGAAATCATTTCAACATAAAAACAACAAAAATCCAATGCTTTTTTCACAAAAGTTGTACAAATTTCCCGCCCGGGCTCTCTTGCTGAAATCATAGGAAAACCATCGGAATCTTAAGAATTCTGTCAAATCCAGCGATTTCACGTCATCGCGCGGTGCACTCGCGATGCTCTGTCATGCACCCAGGCCGCGAATCCTGTGCAAAAAATACCACAAAGAGCACACTCGCGCGTTCATGTCAGAATCCTACCGAACACCGTGTGTTTGCAAGCATTTCAACATAAAAACATCAAAAACCCACTGCTTTTTCACAAAAATGCTTTGGGGTGTCCTGTCAGACCGTCGGGCTTCCTCCGGCCACCTCTGGCTTCCTGCGGTGTACCGGGCCATTCTCGACTCGTCTGGCAATGCGTGCGCGGCATTCAACACGCGCTCGCCAGTTCCCGTCGGCAACCGCCATCGCGGCCGCATCAGCTGTACCAAACCGGCTGGCCGGTGTGACTTCGGCCCCCAGTTGTGCCAGCTTTGCTTCTTATGTTGTGGGAGGGCGGGTGGGACTGGGCATGCCATGCTTTGACTCGCTCGAGCTGGCTAGCTTGACTCCTACTCCTACTCCTACTCCTACTCCTACTCCTACTCCTACTCCTACTCCTATTCCTCCTCCTCCTTTTCCTCCTCGTCCTCCTCCTCCTCATCCTCTTCCTCCTCCGCCTCCGCCTCCTCCGCCTCCTCCTCTCTTTCCTCTTCCTGCTCGTCCTCATCCTCCTCCTCCTCCCCCCCTCCTCGTCATGTTCCTTTTTTACAATTACACAATATGAAAATACTTTCCCACTTCCCCTGACGGCGTCCCGAAGATATCCGACCCCCCCCCCGCGTACTGCTTTTTACGCACAGGATTCCCGGGAAACGGGTTTTCGCCTGCGCTTGTTCCCAAAATGCTGCTCTCGCTGAGGCGCCGGCCTCATTTCTGCTCCCGAATCGTTCCGAATCGCGTTCCCGCTGCAGCGTGGGCCTCATTTTCGGATCGGTGTTTGGCCTCCGTCGTTCAGGATGGCGTTCTCGCCCCAGCGCGGGCCTTTTTCTCGCGCGCCCATCCGCCCGCCACCACCGCGCCGCACCACCACCACCACCACCACCACCACCACCACACCACCACCACCACACCACCACCACCACCACCACCACCACCACCACCACCACCACCACCACCACCACCACCACCACCACCACCACCACGCACCACACGCACGCACGCACGCACGCTGCACCACCACCCACTACGCACGCGCGCGCGGAGCCACAGGTCCGCTACGACACGCGTCCGCGGATAGAGAAAATCAGCGCCATGGTAAGGGATGGGAGGAAGGGGTAGGACGTCAGATATGACGCGAGCGCACCTAGTTTGTCCTGTTCCTCCTCTCCTGCCCCTTCCTCCTCCTCCTCCTCCTCCTCCTCCTCCTCCTCCTCCTCCTCCTCCTCTTGTTCTTCTTCGTTTAAATATTCTCATTAGTACTACTATTTTTACTGGTAGTGGCATTAGTGTTGTTATTACCTTTTGTTATTATTATAGACTACTATTGTATAATAGTACTACGCATTCCTCTTCTTACCAACATTACAAATATAAGTAGTAGCGCTACTAGTATTACTATTTTTCGTATGATTTGCATAATGATTCGTACTGTTGGTTATGCGTCTTACAATGTTGGTTACCCTTCTTATTATTAGTCGTCTTCTGCTGCTGCGTATTAGGTATTACAATCAGTACTAATAGTAGTGGTAGTATTCCCACTATTATTATTACTATTACCATTACTATTAGTCATAGGTTCATTATTAGTCTTCGTATTCTTCCGGGTATAATACTTATTCTTCGTAGTCGTACTACCGTCTTCTTATTATGACTATTACGCGTGCTATTCATATCGATCGTGTGAGGAATACTAATGCTATGAGTCTTGTTATTATGGGTTTTTTCTGGTATTCGTATGAATGATATTATTCCTGTTCTTATGCGTCGTTTTATATATAGAAAATAGTATTAGAAGTAACCGCCTTCTTCTTAGTATTATTATTCGTATGCTTCATATTTTTCGTATTCATATCAATTTGAATCGTAATATTCATTTCGTAGTCTTCGAAGTACTCTTCGCGTTCTTATTCGTAGTCTCTTATGATTCTTAGTATTCGTAGTAGTATCCACGTATGTATTATATTTTTATTATTCACCGGTGGTCATAATATTTGGTTTCCTCCTCATCATCCTCCTCATAGTTATCTTCCTCCTCCTCCTCTTATTATTCCCCTTTCTCCTCCTCATCATCATCATCATCATCATCAACCTCCTCTTCCTCCTCCTTTTCCTCCTCATCCTCCTCCTCCTCCTCCTCTTCCTCCTCCTTCTCCTCCTTTTCCTCCTCCGCCTCCTCCTCCTCTTCCCCCTCCTCCTCCTCTTGCTTCCCCTCCCCCTCCTCCTCCACCTCCGCCCCCGCCTCCGCTTCCGATTCCTCCTCCGCCTCCGCCTCCGCCTCCGCCTCCGTTTTTTCCGTTTCCTCCGCTTCCTCCGTTTCCTCCGCTTCCGCCTCCGTTTCCGCCCCCGCCTCCGCCTCCGCCTCCGCGTCCACCTCCGCTTCCGCCGCCGCCGCCGCCTCCTCCCTCCTCTTCCTCTTCCTCCTCCTCCTTATCCTCCTCCTCCTTTTCCTCCTCTTCCTCCCTCCTCCTCCTCCTCCTCCTCCTCCTCCTCCTCCTCCTCCTCCTCCTCCTCCTCCTCCTCCTCCTCCTCCTCCTCCTCCTCCTTCCGTTGCCATGTTGGCTCAAGGTCCGAAGCATCGGCACAGGGGCCTTGGCATTGTGGCGTGGGGGGTTTGCGGCCCTCGTCTGCTTTCGCTTTGAGAGGGTCACTTTCCACTTCCACTGTTTCTCGCTCTCTTTCCCTGTGGGCCCCTGAGGGGGCGGATGGCACAACCATCTCGCCCTGCTAATGGCCATGCAGCCAGACGTCGGTCGGGAGCGCAGCAGTGGTATTGCAAGTGGTGCGTCAAGCCCAGGGATGGCGCACGATGGTGGAATCACGCGGACATTCCTTCCTGCAGCATTTGCGGGGCAAGCAAGGGCACAGCGTTCGCGGGCCCAAGAGTTCTACCAGGCGGAAGTCCGTCGCTCCGCCCCCCCAGTCTCCCTGAGGAGAGGAGGTTGCAGGCGAACAAGTATAAGCTCGAGCAGCAGCAGAAAGCGCTCGCGGCAAAAGACAAGGATATCGAAAGGCTACGGGGCCTTGCGGGGGTCGGGTCGGGCGGCGTTGCTTCGCGGGCACAGGCCCCTCAGACCGACGCCTCAGGCTCAGACGCAGACAAGGCCAGGCCCAGCGAGATCGGCGCAAGCACCAGAACGATCGGGGATTCGAAGGACCCGTTGCTCATCAAGTGCAAAAACCGGGTGGTTGCGGAGTACGATGCGCTCAAGGAGCGGACCATGCGCGAGAAGCCAGCGGCCGTCCAGCCTCCCCAGTTGGTCAACAGATGCCGGGCCTTGGATAGGAAGTGCGATCGCCAGGCAGAGAATGCCAAGGCGATCGAGCACAAGGTCAGCGAACTCCAGAAGCAGCTCGGCGAAACGAACGACGCCCTCGCGGCCGCGGCACGCTTGCCCGTTGAAGCGGGGGAGCAGTGGCGCGCAGCCGCTATTGCAGCCCCTCGGCCAGGAGGGGCGGGTGGCCCACCGTCGCCGGGGTCAGCCATCTCAGGCATCGACATGTCAATCGACGAGGTTGGCAAGATGCTCGAGAGCCTTGGCGCGGAGCAAGGCATGCGGAACGACGTCGCCAGCATGATCGAGAGCCCCCGCGCTCTCGATAAAGCTGCAGCGGGGTGCCGTGCTCGCGGGGCGGGCGGTGGAGGCGCCGCGGCTCCTGGCGGCGCTGGCGGCGAAGCTCGCGCTGATGGGTCTGCTCGCGCTGCCGAGGGCGGCCACGTGCCCATGGACACGGGTGGCCCGCCAGACCTGCAGGCCCTCTACATGGGGGGCCTTCGGAGCAGGCCCTCGCGAGGGCGAGGCGCGGCTCAGGACCGCCATCGAGCGTCTCGGAGAAGCGGTCGGCGCTCGGGCCAAGAAGCAGAGGCAGGAGCAAGGCCATCTCCCTGAGCCTCATGGCGCTCGCGCTTCAGTGGTCCGGGGGCGCGGCCGCCAGTTCGGTTGACGAAGGCGCGATGGGGGCTGATCGCCCGCGCCCCTGCTTTCCAGTGCCACCCAGGCTCGGACCGCAGGTTTGGCGATGCCGATGTTCATGGGGGCCCCGAAGGTTCATATCGTTCTGCGGTTGAAACAAACAGTGACGTTGCGAACGTCGGGGGCCATGCCTCGTCGGAAAGTACGCCGCCTCTGTCTAGCTCTATACGCGCGGTCAACACTTCCTCGCATGGCCCGCCGATCAAGCTGCTGAGCGCGCAAAATTACAGTCGTTGGGTTGCGCTGGTCCAAGAGCACCATTGCGACGCATCCAAGCTCGCGGACATCCAGCACAAGTGTGAGAATGTCAACACGCGCGGCATCTGGGCCCCGCTGGTGTCGACAGGCCGCAGCGGCTCAGCGGGCGAGGTTGCAGTCTCGGCGCACCCGCGCGCGCTGATGTCCATGCCCCCATATGCTCATGGACCCGATGTTGTTTTCTGGGCGAGCGGCGCATCGACGACTGGTTCCTCGGGCTTAAAAAAATCCGTCATGGCAGCATCGAGCCGACATGCGTTCAATCCACGCCTGGAACCCATCGTGATTGGTATTACACGTCAGAACGCTTCTCCCAGCATACGGGCTTCCCGTCGGTGGACAATGCAGTCGACGCGTGTCCGCGCCTGCCTGTCGCCGCTGCTGCGTCGGGAAAGGTCCGCTCCATTTGCCGCAGAGTCCCTGTGGAGCCGAAGCCTCTGCCCATCGCGCCGCCCGTCGGCTGACCTGCGTTTCCGCCAGCACGTGAATGGCAGCAGGCGCAGCGAAGCTCGTCGAGGCCGAATCGGCCGACAGCCCGGCAAAGCACTGGGGCGGGCCTCGAGGCCGAGCTGCTCGACAGACATGGGACACGCGAAGGTGCTGCTAGGAAGCGTCACCACGGCCACGCATGTCCTCAGCCATATAAGTGGCAGCAGTCGAAGGTAGCAATTACGAATCAGCCGAAGCCGCTGACGGCACGGAGGTCGTGCAATAGGTGGCTTCGGCATCTTCGCAGCGCGCGCTTGAAGCTCAAGTCGTGGACCAGCTTAATGGTGTGATCGCGAGCTCGCCTGAAGCAGAGGCCACCCTGGAGTGCTCGAGTAAGCTGATGCATGTTGACGCGGCAGGTGGATCCGCGAATTTCTTCCGAAGGAGGCGAGCGATTTCTTTGAGGGCCCCATTGCTAGCTTCTGCCGCGTGGACTTCGATGACGAGGTGCAGCGGCCCATCGACATGGCCGAGGCGAACGCCGCCGAGGGCATGGGGGAGTCTGCGCCTGGGCGGGCCAGGTGGGCCCAGGAGGCACTCGTGAAAGGAGCTGGGAAGGCGCGCCATTATTCCAGGATTCGCGAGTTGCAGGAGGTAGCCGACGATCGGGATGACAGGTGCCAGCCCTTTGAGAGAGTAGATGATTGTTTCGATGAGTGGCAGACCATATGGAATCTACACGGGCGCGCTGAAGTCGCCGTCCCAGAGGATACTTGCGAGCGGCCGCTGCTCGAGCCAGTTACGGCCCAGCCGATCGGGCCCCCCCCTGCAATTTCTTGTCGACGGCGCTGGGCCAGGTCCAGTTTCACCCGCGTTCGCTGGTCGCGTGCTCCGGCGCGGCGCTGGAGACGCTCGCGCTGCTGCGCGACACCTGCGAGCGCCTCCTCTGCTGGCCTTGCGACAGAGCGCAGTCTCGGCTGGTCAGGCTGGACAAGCCCTCTGGAGGCCACCGCCTCATAGCGCTCTTGGTTACTCTCGTTCGGATTTGGGGCCGCCTGAGGCGGCCGACCTCGCGGGATTGGGAGGCCCGGCACCGACGCGACGCATTTTGGGGGGCATGGGCCCGACAGGAGCTCGTCCGACGCCGCTTCTGCTCAGAATGTGGATGCGGAGGTGGCGGGCGCGGTGGGTGAGTTCTCTGCGCCTGTGCTCCTCGACATGTATAAGCGATACGAGTGCGTCATAGTTCCCAAGCTTTTAGAAGTGGCCCGAGCCCTCCAGCAACCCTTGCGCATGCTTCGGATGGTTTTGCGTTCCTACCGTTGCCCGTGGGTCGCCCGGGCGCCCGGGTCTTTGAGCTCGGTTGCGGTTACAAGCCAAGGGGTGCTGACAGGGCGCAGCCACGCCAACACTATGATGCACCTCCTCTTGCATCGAGTCGCGGCGAAGTGCCGCTCGCTCTTCAAACCCATAGACCCTCGGATTATGATGGATGATGCTAGGTTTCCAGCGGGTAGGTAGCGATTCGCAGCTGTCAAGGCCATCGACGGTCCAACGGTTTTCCCGCAAAGCCTTTAGCTTGGGGCGCATGTTGCAGGTTGCCTCCGCGGTCCGCGCCGCGGCGAAGATCGACTCGACGGCAAGAATCATTCGCTTGAAGAACCATCGGCGCATGAGGCATTTTGTTTTGGTCGGGCCGTCCACCGAACGCACAGGAGCGAAGCGGCCTGAAGCGGGTGCTGTCACGAAAGAGCAAGTTGCTCGCGCTGAAGCGTGGAGCCGCCGGCAAGGTCGGCACCCCGCGGCGCGCTGGCGCGCCCCCAGCGGGCGCGCACGGCGCGGGAGTGTCTGGAGTCACTGACTCGACAGCACCCACATGGCTCTTCGCACGCTGGCAGGCTCGCTCGTAGGTGTGGTTGATGACACAGCGTGACCAGTATATCGATCCTGTTTATGATGCATGTGTCCCTTTGCTCCAGAGCCATTGCGCCATGCTTCGGGGCGCCAAAATCTCATCGGGCAGGCTCCAGCGGGCCTGGCTCGTGATTCCGGGCCGCGCCCGAGCCGCCCAGTCCTGGAAGGTTTGTAAAGGGCCCGTTCTAGCCGTCTTGCTGAGCTTGCGACGCGCGGGCTGGATAATGGGCCCAGCATATGAAATCGTCTGCGACGAAGGCCAGGTGCACAACCTGTTGCGCGAATGCCCTCGCGATGTTCGCGCTGCCTCGCGCCTCGGCACTGCTCGCCGGCAAGCAAAAGAATGTTGCAGCACGTCCCCGAGGCGACTGGCTCCGAGGATGCCATGGCGAGGGGTCTTCGTCACGGTGTTTTGAAAATCTCGGACCGGAAACGCCAAGGGGCTGCTGGGTGTGCCCTGGAGTCCGCGACGCGGCCTCCTGCCCGTCGCAAAACAGCTGGGTTTCGCGAGTCGTCCGACTGCCAGTTTTGTGGCAAGCAGGATGCTGGGGCCCTGGGCCACTTTCTTTGCGATCGTATACCTGTTCTGGACTGCGCGCTTTTCCCTGAGGACGTCGTGGAATGGAGGAGTCTGCCCCGTGCCAAAGGGAGGCTGGGCTCGGCGAGGCCGATTGGGACACGCTTGAAAGGGCCTACTGCTTCCCGTTTCAAAGGGTTCCAGGCCCCCCCAACCCCCTCGGAACTCCCCGTTCAGTCCCGGGGGCTTACCCAAGGGCCTTGGGGGGCGGCGGATCGATACGGACGGTTCTGGATTGGCGAGCTCCAGTACGGTGCGGATGCGACGCGGTCTAGATGGGCCTCGGGGGGCTCCCGGTTCGGGCCCTGTGCGGGGCCCTCCCTGGCCGGTGCCAGTCGGCGCCTCGGGCTGAGCGGTTTGCGATTCTCTAAGCTCTTCGGCGAGGCCCCCCAGACGCCCAGGTTGTTTCCGACCACTTAGGCGCCGCGCAGGAAGGGCTCGAGCGGCCCCCTGCCCTCGCCCAAGGCCAAGCCTTGCACGTGTATATATACACTATATATATATATATACATATATATATATATATATGGCGCAATATGTTTGACTTGTGTCAGGAAAGCCAGACGCGTCCGACCTTCCAGTGCGAAGCCCACCATGAGTGGGACGATCTGATGGACCTTTCCTCGGCCCAAGGTATTCAGGATTTCCTCGGTAACCTCTGGGCTGATTTCTTCGCAATGCTGGGGTCCGAGAGCCATACTGTAGCCAACACTTTTAGTGGATGCTCAGAAGCAGCATCTAGCAGACATCAAAAGGCCTGCCCTCGGGGGGTGAAGATGTAGGCAGTGTACTTTCCGGGCGCGCACACATTGACTCCCTGCTGCAGCTGAGGTCGAGCAGTCGTCAAGCGTGCCAGCCCACTGCGGTGCAGAGGTTTCTTGCCTCCGATTTCCTCCTGGCCCACGGGGCTACTAGAGTACTAGTCAGATCTGAGGCGGCGCAGGAAGCGATGTCGTTGGCCAGCGAGGTCCTGGGGCCCGCACCTGATCTTGCACCGCCTCAGCCCGAGGATTTCAGGCACTGGAGGGAGCTAGGCATTGCCGTTGAGCGTGAAGGCCGCGTGATGTGTTGCTCCCTGTGTAGTGCTCACCTGATTTTGCCTGATGGTGTGGAGCGTGGACTTGGCCTCCGACGCAATGGGCGCAGTGCCAATGCCAGCACCCGTGCGGGCCAGGCCTTGAAGATAAAGTATGCTTCGCAAAGTCTGCACCCCAAAACGGGCAGGCCCCTGGAACCCCTCAGGGCCTCCCAGCCTGCCGCTCCCGTCGCCCCTGCCGAGGCTGCGGCAGCAGCTCCGCCATGCCAATCGGCACCCGCTTGCGCCGCCGCCGCGCTCCGAATGGACGAGGCGGCCCTCGGGGAGGAGTCGGGGTCGGATTGATTCTTGACGCTGGCTAAGCCAGCCTGGCCTGTGGCCCGTGCTGTTGCAACTCGTTGTGCTTTCAGCCGTTTGTGGAAGGGGGGGGGGGGGGGGGCATGTCAGGGGCTACCGTGTGCCACCTGCGCAAAGCCGCACGGTAGCCTGTCAAAATATTGATTGGCCCCCCTCCATTCGGTCTCCTCCAGCCGCGTGCTGGAGAGGTGCCCGTCCTGGCTGGTAGCCTGGGCTGTGCACTCCATCTCTTTCGGCCTGCCCGCTCGTCCTCG
>CAUYUJ010020638.1:87500-115341 GCA_963575745.1 Prorocentrum cordatum | reverse complement strand
ACTACTAATACTACGACTACTACTACTACTACTACTACTACTACTACTCCTACTACTACTAATACTACGACTACGGCTACGGCTGCGACGACGACGACTACTACTATTACTACTAATATTACTACTACTACTACTACTACTACTGCTACTACTACTACTACTACTACTACTGCGACTACTACTACTACTACTACTACTACTACTACTACTACTACTACTACTACTTTTACTACTACTACGACTACTACTACTACTACTACTACTACTACTACTACTACTACTACTACTACTACGACGACTACTACGACTACTACGACTACTACGACGACTACGACTACTACTACTACTACGACTTCTACGACGACGACGACTACTACTACTACTACTACTACTACTACAACTGCTGCTACTACTACTACTACTACTACTACTACTACTACCACTACCACTACCACTACGACTACGACTACGACTACTACTACTACTACTACTACTACTACTACTACTACTACTACGACTACTACGACTACGACTACTACGACTACTACTACGACTACTACGACTACTACGACTACTACTACTACTACTACTACTACTACTACTACTACTACTACTACTACTACTACTACTACCAGGGTCAAACCTTACCTTCGTGTCTACTAAAAATGAATGAGTAATGTACTACTACTACTACTACTACTACTACTACGACTACTACGACTACGACTACTACGACTACTACTACGACTACTACGACTACTACGACTACTACTACTACTACTACTACTACTACTACTACTACTACTACTACTACTACTACTACTACCAGGGTCAAACCTTACCTTCGTGTCTACTAAAAATGAATGAGTAATGGTGGGGGTAAGGATAAGGGCTCTGCGAGGGGTGCGCCAAAATGGGGCGGCGGCGCCATGTGGACCCTGCCATTGGGGCATTCGGTGGAGCTCCATATGGGGCCACGATGCGTGTGAGGGGTGCGCCAAAATGGGGCGGCGCCGCCATGTGGACCCTGCCATTGGGGCCGTCGGTTGAGCTCCCTGTGGGGCCACAATCCTTGTGAGGGGTGTGCCGAAATAGGCTACGGAGAACAGAGGCACGACTTAGACGATGGCGATGTTGATGACGCCGATGATGGCGATGATGATCACGATGAAGATTACGATAATGATGGTGATGACGGCATGCGGAGAGGAGAGGCAGAGGCAGAGATGGAAGGAGGGAGGAGGGAGGAGGGGGCAGCGGGAGGAGGAGGCGTGAACGCGGGGACCGTCTCTTCAAAACGAGGGCCCAACACCATAGGATGGTTGGGAAGAATATGTAAAGTAAAAATTCAAGTGCTACCACTGCTGCTGCTGGTGCTACCACTACAACTACCACCACGACCACCACTGGTACCACTGCTACTACTACTTCCCTCTGCTTCCCCCCAGGGTGTCCTCGGACGGGCGCTCGCCTTTTGGATATTGTGTAGTAGAACTTGATCAGAACTTGAGCTCGCTTCCCTCTGCGGATGCGCCGTTTGTCCGAGCGGGGGAAGGCGCTAAAGAAGGGGCCGCAAGTTGCAGGGCAGTGGGGCTGCGAACAAAGTCGTTGTCGACCAGGTCGTCGTCCTGGTCCTTGTCGTCGTCCTCCCCTCAGCAGGATGGGGAGGTGGAGGAGGAGCGAACGGGGAGGAGAGGAGCGCAGAGGAGGGCGAGGAGCAGAAGTCGAAGAGAAGGCAGGACAAGAAGCACCGCTGCTGGAGTCGAGGAGTCAGACATCAGGCGCTCCAAACCGCCGAGCAATTGCAAACGCCGTTCGTCATGTGGCTCCGGGCCCAGAACGTAACACGTCCTAACTCCAAAGCAATGCGACGCGCACCATCCGATCGTATCGATCCCAACACAGCAAAACACTGATCCGACATGATCACCACACTTATTCCTTCGCAGATGTCCACACGCATTGCTGTCGCTTTCACGGGTGCACTCTATGGACTAGAACTTTCACTTAAGACATTTTGACAAGAAGTATCGGTGTTTAGCGCTTCGACTGAATAAATCAACACATGTGGCTAAATGCACGATCCTGGTGACGGGTAGCGAGACGAAGATGTTCGTGAAGAACAGCGCTAAGCCGGGTTCGCTGTGAGCAAATAAGCTGGTTTGAGCTGTCAAGCGCAGACCGTGATAAAAGCTGATGGCCCAGTGCAAAGTAGAAGCAACACGATAGGAAATATACCGATCTACTACACCCTCTGTGTGGTCGCAAACTGCCACTGCTGCCCGTCACCATGAAAATCAATGTCATGTGTCCACCTCCCTGCTTGTCTGCGTAGCTCCCACTAGAGCTCGCTCGATGCTGGCTCTTCGACTTCATTTCAATGATGTACATACACATAAGTTTACATCCACACACAAACCATGCTACACTCTCAACACTGCGTACGCGCCCATGTATGTGCTCATGTACACACATGAATTGAATGTACGCTTATAAACACATACATGTCTGCTAGCCAGCGTGGACCGCAAGCAGTGTGCTTGTAGCAGTCTATGGTGCGCAAAATATGTGGTGCAATCTATGTTGTACATCATACGTGAAATGTGCGTGACGCAATCTACGTGGCGCGATATATCTTGTGCAACCTATGTTGTGCAACATCGGCCGCTGTGCCCTCGAGGCACGAGTTGGAGTGTCCTCAGGCCCCTTGTTGGATCTCCTGGAGCCTCAGTCCACCGTCCTGAATACCCGCATGGGGCCTGCACAGAAAACTACCAAATCTTCTGGGGCACGTCGCGTGGCCTCTTATGGCTCCCGGCGTGCGTGCCGCCAGACCGACGGTCAGGTCCTTTGCCTTATTCCACAATTACGGACCCGCAAGTGCAAGCACTGGGTGGGGAACATATAAGTCAGCTAGGACCCCTAAGAACAAACGCTGGTTGGAAAACAACACGCCGAAATGAAGCGGTAAGTCGGCCTCGGTATGGATGAAAAGTGGAATGGCTGCCAGAGAAGAAATCGGGTGTGGTCAGCTATGTGGTGCAAGCAATGTGGTACACGGTATGTTGTGCAGACCAGTTGGTGACCAGCATGTGAGCAAGCTATGTAGTGCAAGCTATGTGGTGCAGACTATGCCATATGGTACGTACAGTCTTTGTGATGCAGGCCGCGTGGCGAAAGCTACGCGGAACAGCCAGGCCGCGGGGCGCCCACAAAGCGCCCATGGGCAACGACCTCGGCAACACCCAGAAGCCCATGCCAATCATTCAGACAACAGCAAGAGCCCCTAAATGCAGCAGGGAGGATGGCAAGGGAGGAGAGCAAAATGGTGAAAAGCGAGGAGGCATGGCAAGAGCGGCTGGCGTGACTGACCCGACGAGGCACGACGACCGAACGGAGGAGGCAGTGGGGATCCCCATCTCCCCAACCCCCTCCTCCGCCTCCCCCCCTCCTCCTCTTCCTCCACCTCTTCCTCCTCCTCCTCCTCCTCCTCCTCCTCCGCCTCTTCCTTCCCCCTCGACCTCCTCATACTGCGCGTCATCCTCATCTAACATCCAACCTCTTTCACCTCCTATTCCTCCTCATCTCATCATCAGCATCATAATATTCCTCCTCATCAGCAGCATCATCATCATCGTCATCATCGCCATCATCATCATCATCATCATCATCATCATCATCATCATCATCATCATCATCATCATCATCATCATCATCATCATCATCATCATCATCATCATCATCATCATCATCATCATCATCATCATCATCATCATCATCATCATCATCATCATCAATCATCATCATCATCATCATCATCATCATCACATCATCATCATCATCAGCATCATCAGCATCATCATCATCATCATCATCATCATCATCATCATCACCATCATCATCATCATCATCAGCATCATCATGACATCATCAGCATCATCATCAGCATCATCATCATCATCATCATCATCATCATCATCAGCATCATCATCATCAGCATCACATCATCATCATCATCATCATCATCATCATCATCATCATCATCATCGTCATCGTCATCGTCATCGTCATCATCATCATCATCGTCATCGTCATCGTCATCGTCATCATCAGCATCAGCATCATCATCAGCAGCAGCAGCATCATCAGAAACCTCCTCACCCTTGACCCGATCCCCTTGCTCCTGCCTCCTCCCCGTTCCGCCTCCCGTTCCTCAACCCCCACCTCCTCCCCCTTCCTCCACCGACATGTCTCCCAATAATGACCCAGGACGACGAACAACCTCGCCTCGTCCTCAACACCGTCGCGTCGACGGTCTTCGCCGTCGCCGTCGCTTTTCCCGCCTCAACTCGCCGCCCGCCGTCGTCATCGCACGGCGTCGCCGCCACGGCGCCTTTTGCCTGCAGCCGAACGGTACGCAGGGTCCGAGGTCCCTGCGGGCTGCGGCCGCGCGGAAACGCGCCCACGCCCAGCTCGGAGAGGCTCGGGGGCGGGGCGGGCGGAGGCGGCGGCCGCTCAAGGAAGGAATTCGCAGACGAGGGAAGCAGGAGGAAAGGGGCACAGAGGAGGAGGAGGAGGAGGAGGAGGAGCAGCAGCAGCAGCAGCAACAACAGCGAGCGCATGGGCGAAGACGCGCCGAGTTCGGGTTCGAGGTTTAATAGGGGCGATTGGAAAAGAACGGGGCACAATATAACACATAAGCTGGACCACGCAAGCGCCCGACGACAATTAGCACTGTCAAGCGTCGGGGATGCGAAATCGCCGACGCGGCCCTCGGGGCCCGACGCAGCCCCGAGTGGCAACAGAGGTCAAAGCCGAACAAACGTACCTAGAGACTACGACAGAGGAGCTGAGACCAAGCCTCTGGGCGGCCTCGTCCGTCACCTCAAGGGGTCAGGGGACGGGAATGGCGGGGTTACGCTTCGCGGTTTTCGGGCGCGCGCCCGCAAGGATGTCATCTCTGCGCCACATGCGCTGGGGGCTGTCGACCACCAGGTCCAGATCGCCGAGATTATGCAGGTGCGAGCCTGCCCCGCGAGCCGAGCACGCGCCACAGAGGGCGCAGCCACCGAGGTCACTGGCGATGTACTAGCGTTGACCACGGGCGGACTCGGGATGGACAGAGCCCGCATGGGGGCATCGGGGCCCCAGGAACGGCCGCGTGGCACCTGCTGGGAGGGGGGGCCGCGCGGAGGCGCTTCTTCGATTCAAGCCCCACCGCTCTTCTCAGGGCTTCCGCCGGCCCAGGATGAGTGTCAAAGAACAGGGGCGAACGATACCCGCGGGCGCACCACTCTGACAAATTGTTCTCGCGCGTCGTTCAGCGCGTCCAGTCCTGGGGCCTGGCTGGACCCAGCAGGGGTGATGGGGAGGCCAGCAGGGGGGCATCCGAGGACGAGCAAGGAGGAGCGGGGTCCTGGGCAGGACCAACTCTCCTGCGAACAGCTTGCTCACCCATGGCCGCCGGGACTCCATCCAAGGCCTCGTCTGACCACGCCCTGGGGAAGCCTCCGAACGCGACGTGGGCGAAGCGGCACGGCACGGCTGCACGCCGCAATGCTCGGCATTCATGCGTCTTCTCCCCGCCCAGGACCTGGCAAACCTAAGCCACACAGCACACTTGAAAACTGAACTTAAAACTCACGGGGGCATGCGGAGCCGCGCAGAGCGCAATGACCGCATGCAGTATATTGTCCTGGGATTGAGCTGGGCGTCTCACTTGCAGCGCACCTCTCGAGGCCCTCGGTTTGCGGCGGACCGTTTGAAATATGTCGCACGTGGTCTCGACGTCGGCGCCCTGGAAGTCGCTGAGCCACGCTGCCACCTGCCAGAGTTCCTTCTGCATGTCGCTGCGCTGCTAGGCGATCTCCTCTTGGACGCCTTGACTTCGCAGCCCACTCCTCGTGGCCGCGACGTCGTCCCAGTCGTCGCCTGGCCTGCTATGCCGATTCGCGGCGGCCAGCTTTGCTTGAGGACACCTTGCCCAGGATGTGCGCAGATCATTTGTCGCCACTCCTAGGTCCTGGACCACGCGACAGAACTTCCCTCGCCGGTCGAGATGATCGCGCCGCGCGTACAAACACCAGGCTGGCCCCATCATGACGGCGCGCACGATGTTGACGCAGTCTGCATTGATCAGAAGGGGCAGTGCGCCATGCTTCACCATCATGGAAGGTAGCGCACAGCTCGGCTCGCGGCACAGACTGCTCGAAACCTGGGAGCGGACCGAAGGCCAGGCCCAGGCAGCGGCGTCGTTGCATGACAGCCAAGCCCCAATCATGTCCGTTCGCCTCGGGCCATCCGAGCGGCGATCGCCCTGTTCCGTCTGCGTGGCAGACCGCGGCATCCCTGTCGCCCGAGCGTCAACTCGCCGCATCCGAGCCGTCGGAGGGGCCGTGAGCATCATGCGCAACGGCTCGAGCCAAAATCCGCGTGGGTCCGCGGACGGGGAGACCGTCTCCGGCGCCGCGCTAGCGCGCTCCAACCAGGCCCCCCATTTTACGCTGACGAGTGTCATTCTCGCCTGTTCTGTGGATCAACGACGGCGCGCAAGCGGCGAGGTCGAGCTCGATGCCCGCGCCCGCGGTCCAAGTGGCAAAGTCTGCGTACCTCCACTTGGGCTTCAAGGGGCAAGTGGCCGCGGCGCCTGCTGGCCCTGCGATACGTTCCCACGGCGATCTTACTCCCTGCATCACTCTGTCTCGCCCTCCCCGGCCTCTGCCCGCACCTCATGGCTCACGGCGCCCTCCATGACAAACTGCGCCCACGCGAAAATGGGCTCCGTCGCGCCAGTGCACTCAAGTCGCCGACGGGGGGCCGGATCGAGCTGCAACGCCAACCGCGCCGCGGCAGTGGCTGGTGTTACCCCCGACCCAGCTTGGGCGAGTCAAATCATTATCGCCGCCGTCGATGGAGAAGCGCTCACCACCTGGGGCCCGCGCTGCATGGCTGGCCCGAGGCTCGGGATGCCGACTTTCTGGGCCAGTCGCAGGCTTCCCCGAAGCCTGCGAAACCATGGAATCTCATTCACTTGGCGCACCCCCTTACGCACGGCCGAGAATGAGGCGGTCTCCACGCCGAACGCGCCAAGGAAGGTCACCATCCTGAACCCGTGGACATTCGCGCGCGGGGCCACATGCCTGGCCGCCCCCACGTCCAAGCTCAGCACCTTCGCCTTGTCCTCGGCGACGGGGGGCTGGAAGGCCAGGAGGACCGCCGCGAGCTTACTGAGCCCCACCGCCTCCGCGGCGATGATGGCCATGATGTGCTTGACCACAGGGACTGTGACGTAACCAGCCTAGACATCGATGGATCTGCACACGCCTGAGGTTAACGCGACAAACATGTCGGAAGGGCGCGACCATGCCCGGCTGTAGCAGGAGCACCGCTGATGTGCAGCCCGGGGGCACGCCTGTTTCGATCTCGACAGCACGCGAATCGACCATGCCCCGCCGCACTCGCTGAGGTTCATAGTAGATGCTCAGCACCATGCGGAGCGCTGCCACGGGGAAGTCGCGCACCGCGGCCGCGAGCATGAACTCCATCCAGACAACGCCGCCGAACCACTTGATAATGACGACCAGCGCCGCAACAACGGCGCCCCCGCCCTCTGCGTCCGTAGCCTCGGCGTGAACCACGGCGCGCGCGGCGACGCCCACGGTGGACTTCCCTCGGCCAATCGCGAAGCCCGGCCCGACGTCATCCCACGCCCAGCGGCGGATGTGCACCACGCGAACCTCCGCGCAGAGCCCATGGAGGGCGGGGGCGAAAGCGGCGAGCCTGATACCCCCGCGTAGGTTTGACCAGCCGCATGACATGGACGAACTGACCAGCCAAGGGCCATCTGCGCCAGGCCTCGGCTGCCCGCGCGACGCACGCGACGAGCGCCAACGCGCCGTCCGAAACTGGGGAGAAGACCAGCGGCGAAACCCCCTCCGATCCTGTTCCCGTGCGCCATGAGACAGGGGCCGCAGCCCGCCCGAGGTCCCATCTGAGGCACCTCGAACATCTGACTCGAGATGCAGAGCAGGAGGTCCGCCGCGTCGCCACCAGAATTGATCATGGAATCCACCGCGAACTCCTGATCCCCATCGCGATCGCCCGATTCAGCATCTCCGCAGAGGCGCACCCGAGTCCTCAGAGGGGAGACCAACCAGGCCCCGGGCGCAAGGAACGCCAAGACAGGGGGGCATGGTCATCGAACTCGGCCCGTCTGGGGGGGCTCACGGCCCCTGGCCTGCCTGTCCCAAGCTCATCACGAGACTCCCCTGCCCATCCAACGGCCCCTGGAGAATGCGCGTTCCCGGCCGCGCCGACCGTCGATCATGCGCCGAGCCCGAACGCTGCTAGACTGGGGCATGGCTCCACGGCGCCCAACTCAGCACGACACTCGTCTTCCCTTCCGACGGCCCCAGGGAAACGCGCATCTCTGGCCACGCCGTCTGTCGATGCAATGAGCTGCTGCTGCGACCGCCAGAGATGCTCGATCTGGATCCTGACCTGCATTTCTGGAGCCACGCGCATCGCGGCGCGGGGGGGGGCGGGGGGGGGCGCAAGTGGCGACGGCGCGCCGGCGGCGCCCCCCACGACAAGGGCTTCGCGACGAAACTTAGCAAAACCTGACGACCATGACCCTGAAGTGTTCCCCACAGCGGGGGGGCCCTTAGGATTTGTCGTTCCAACAGGCTGCGCTCTGACTTTCTTGCAAAATGGAGAGGAGGCGGGTCGTCCAGCTACGCTGCGCAGCTCGTCCTTGGCAGCGCTGCCAGCGTGTGCCCTATCTCCCCAGATGTCGCCTGACCAATCCATATGGCAGTCCGCTATGGCCTGTGGGAGGGCCGTCTTGGCGCCAAGTCGGCCGGCCCCCTGATGGGCCCATCGCTTCGTCATGGCAAACAGCGGCGCGGGCTCTATGACCAACGCGCCCCCAGCCCACTTCTGGAACGCCTGGGTTCTCTGTCTAACCGTTGTGGCCTCCAGGCAGGCCGCGTACTTGGCCAGCGTGTCTGCGCGCGCCTGTGCGATCCCGCAGTAAGACTTCCCGCCGCTGGATCACGCTTGATGAATCGCGATCCACGCCAAACGGATCAGGATTTGGCCCTGGTCAGCGCGCACGTCTTGGTGGCCCGACGAAGCGCGCGTCCAGGACGAAGCAGCCCCGGCCGAGGCGGCAGCCACTGATGTGCCCAAGTGAGGAGGAACGCCGATCTCGTGTCCCTGATCCCGCTGACGGGCGGCTGCCACGCGCGGGGGCTCAGATCGGCCGCCATGCGCATTGCGGCCCAATTTTGCGCGACCACAGCACAGCCCGGGCCCCTCGACCTGATAGATGCGGCAGAGGTCCTGTTCCACGTGCCACAGCGAGTCACGGCGCAGGTCGTCGGTCCTGTCCTGTGCCTCCCTGGTGTTTGCAGGTTGACCGAGTTGAGCGCCGTCTTGATCTCGGCCCAGGAATCTGGCATGCAAAAGTGGCGGGGTGGGCCCTAGGGCATGACTTCAGCACCTGCCACGAGATCTGCATGCGGCGACGAGGCTAGAAGGTCGAAGCGAACAGAGAGGTGCGGGCGAGGGGCCCATGAGTCAAGAATGCGCGGCTGCTCGCAAGCCCTGACGAGGTCCTCCGACGCCATCCAGTAGTCGATCACGATCTAGCGCCCCATCGCACTCCTGCACGACTGCGGCCTCCACGATGACCACGATGCCGATGGCGCCCAGGTCCTTTGGCAGCGCGTTCCAACCACCGACGAAGATGAAAGGCACCGCGGAGTGACGCATGCAGGCGCCCGCGGTAGCTGATCTGCAGGTAATCGCGTGAGTTGATCGACTCCAGTTGCACCGAGCCTACGAGGATACCGCCAGGTAGTCCTGCGAGGACGCGAGGGGTCATCGACCATGCTGGCGATGTCAAGACTCCCCATCACCATGCAGCCCTTGTGAAGGGTGCCGGAGATGTGAGCCCCCACGAAAACTCCTACGCCCGCTGATGGCATCTCCGGTTGCAAGTTTGCGACAAGAAGATGCGGGCGGATGCCAGCCATGACGCACAGCCCAAAGCTGCACGCGGGCCATAGCTTCACCATCCAATGTAAGTTCCCACGCGCACACTATCTGAGTGAGCACCACACATTCGCACCTTCTAGCAAAAACTGCTGCAGCGCACTTCAGAAATACCCATTGAAACGATCACGCCGATCTTGCACCTGCGCACTCCTCTCGGACACCAAACACCAAACTCCAAACTCGTATCCAAACTCGCACTTCGGGCTGGAGACCAGCCCGCATCGAAACTTGCGCGCCGGCGGCCAGAGCTCACCACCGAGGAGCCCGCGAGGAGAACCCTGCCTGGCGGAGTCCTTGGCCGACAAAAAAGCCTAACTTGAAAGACCTGCTGACCGCCTCGGGGATGACCTCCAAGATCTGCCGGAAATGGCCGCGGGCGATGCTTTCGTGCGACCGTCTTGATATCCCAGGGACAAATGGAAAACCGCGACATCGCAACCTTCAGGAGCGCGAACTGGGCGGCCAGATAAAAGCGACCAACCTACCCAGAGCAACAACAACATCACGGCGCCAACGGGGCCCTGGACCAGATTCCAGCTGGGCCCACCTTCGAGCCAGTCGTCGGCGGCCTTCCAAGCCGCTCTCGCCCGAGCTGCGAGTCCTGATGTCCCGGGCCCAGCAGCAATATGTATACGCGAGGGGGGCGGTCGCGTCCACGACGGGGTCATAGCTGGGACCCCCATGCTTGCACCAAAACGGGGCAACGCGCGCAACTCCCCCAACTCCCAGAGGCCCCCGGCTAAGGCCATCGGAAGTCGAAGAGTCTCGTTGCGCACCCCTGCCCAAGAGGCCCCGCGCCCTCCGCTCGGCACCCGCCGAGCGCGCCACATGCCTGCCACCCTAGCTCCCGCGGTGCGACGAATCAACTGGATCCGACCTATGTCTGCCCAGCGCAACTCGCCTCTTGGCTTCAACCATTCGGAACACCCGCATTCCCGAGAGATCGCGGCCTACATTTCGCGCGTCAGATTGTGTGCGCATGCCGAGGGGCCTGGACAGGCTGGCCACTTGCTTCGGCGCCGCTACGTCGGCGGCCACAAATCCCCACTCGTTCGATTGCAGCACGGGCCCAATCGGACGCACCAGCACGCGAAACTCTCGAGCCGCGAACAAAGATTGAGCGGCGTTTAGGCCCGCCCATTGCAGCGACGAATCATCCATCAAGGCACGCGCCTGCGCTGGAAATCGCGGGGCATCTGACCTGATCGGCCGCAGCAACGCGACATCCATGATAGCAGGAGCAACCAGACATCCCGCAATTCTGCCGCGGCACGAGACAAAAGTTCCCGACGACAACCCACGCGCATCAAGTCTACGCGGTGCCATTTAAGACCGCGACGCCATCCATCCTTGACCGAGCGGAAAACCACTTGCCTAATGATCCACAACACACGCACCGAGAAGTATATCACATCGTAACATTTACTCATGCCAAGCAACATGGCAACCGAGCGCCAGTCCCCGGCACGGGCCACATCGGCGGACACGACAAAGTCAAAGGCCGAGTCACTAGAGCCCCGCCCTTCCCCCGACCCCCAGAACCCCCTAGCGAAACTCTTCGCCCCCCGCCCATCAGCGACAGCTCGGCGAATCACGCCCCGGACACGCCAGATGGAATCTAGAGTCGCCGCCCATCTGCGCCATCCGTCACAGCTGGATAATTCAACCACTCTGCTAGCCCATCGCTGGCTAGGCCAACGCAGGGCGCGCCCGCATTGCATCGACAGAGCAGCCAATGCTGCGAGCATATCATCCGTGAAATACGCAAGCGAGCGAAGGCGAAAATTGCAACATCCCACCGCCGTCTTCGGGGGACACCCTGAAACAGCACATCGCAAGTCGGTCGCCCAGATCGGCGGCGGGCTCGCCCGCGCTCTGGCATCGGCCGGAACATTTAAATCATCGCACTCGTGGGCAGCCCCGACGCAGGCCCATCCCCGCGCGCGTCGTCGGCCAGCTCGAACGGCTGAACCCGACGTTCGGCCGACCGAACTTCCTGAATTCCACGGGTCTCGAGCCCTCTAAAAAAGCCCCCCTTGACCCAGGACTTCCACGAGTCCACCCTGCCGGCCAAAGAGCTGGCCCGCTTTTCCCGGGCCAGGGGCGCGACGCGCTCGCGCAAACCTGAAGCGGCCGGATCGCCGATCACACCCACCCCCGCCCAGAAGAAACTAGCAGCCAGGCACGGCAATGCAAATGGGCGAACGCCCAGCCCAGCTGCCGCACCCCTGCGAAGAAGACCTCCGCGCCCAGCAGCACCTTCGCGATGCGCCGCAGCCTCCCTCCCCGGCTGCACGCCCACATCCGCCGGCAAGTTTGGGGCGTGGCTTGCAAGCGCGCAACGCACGCTGCAAAGACGTCGGGCCCGTCGGGCCCGCCTGGCCAGTGCACTCAACGCTGCATGTTCACGCGATGGTCGAGGCCGGCACTGCCCGGGAGTCGCGCCGCGCTTCCGCCGCCGACCCTGGCGCCCCGCAGCCCGTCCTGAATTGGCAGCCCTGCGGGGGTCGAGGATGTCACGCCCGTCCAGCAACTCAGTCTCGACCCCTCGATGGCCACGCCCCAGGAATGCGACGGCTGCTTCTCAGCCGCGGCCGAACCCAGCCGCCGATGGAACGAGACCCACGAACGCAGGAATCTAGCTCAACCCGCTCGCGCCACCACTGGCACCGAACGGGGCTGGTCGGCCACTCTGCATCAAAGCACCGCGCCCTTGCCCATCATACCCACGATGACAGGGCGACGGGGCCATATCGCGGCCGCATCGATAACGCCAATCTCCCCTGCTCCGACAGCAACTTCTTCAGACTGAATGAAATAGCTGATAATAATTCCAGGTTGACACTGAACGCAGGCTGGCGAACAGGACGTCACAAGCACTCCTCCAACAGACGCACCCCACGGCGCTGTTGAGTCTCCGTCTACATTGAAGCCCGCTGCCATAGCCAACCCGTGCCCCAGCTCGCGCGTGCGGAGCAAATCCGCCGATCCGGCGCGTGAGTTTCTGAGAGCGCGGGCTCGAGCTCGCTCAAGCTTCGCTCTGCCGAGGGGAGGGGGGGGGGGGCTCATTTCCAACCTAGTTCCGACCCATCTCCAGCCAAATTCAATGCTTCCCCCCACCCCACCCTCCAGAGCGGACCCCCCCCCCCTGCAGAGCCCCCCCCCCCCCTCCTGCAGCCCAGCCCCCCCACCACCCACCACCACCACCACCAACCACCACCACCACCACCACCACCACCACCCACACCCCCCCTCCCCTCCAGCAGAGCGGGGCCCCCCCTGCAGAGCCCCCCCCCCCCCCCCCCTCAGAGCGCCCACCCCCCCCCCCCCCCTGCCCACCCCCCCCCCCCCCACCCCCCGGCAGAACTGAGCACCCCCCCCCCCCGCGCCGAGCGAACCCCCTCTGCAGCCCCCCTCCCACCCCCCTGCAGAGCGGGACCCCCCCCCTGCGCCCCCCCCCTGACGAGCAGACCCCCACCTGCCCCCCCCCCCCCCCCCCCCCCCCCCCCCCCCCCCCCCCCCTGCAAAGCGACCCCCCCTCCCCCCCCCCCTCAGAGCGGACCCCCCCCCTGCAGCCCCCCCCCACCCCCCCACCCCCCACCCCCCCACCCACCCCTGCAGAGCGGGCGCAGCCCGCGCCCCTGCAGACCGGACCCCCACCCCTCCCCTGCCCCCCCCCCCCCCCCCTGCAGAGCAGACCCCCCCCCTGCAGCCCGCCCCTGGAGAGCGGCCCCCCCCCTCACCCCTGCAGCCCCCCCCCTCTGCCGAGCGGCCCCCCACGCAGAGCAACCCCCCCCCTGTAACCCAGCTCCCACCCCGTCGTCGTCGTCGTCGTTGTCGTCGCGTCGTCGTCGTCGTCGTCGTCGTCGTCGTCGTCGTCGCTCGCGTCATCGTCGTCGTCGTCGTCGCTCGCGTCGTCTTCGTAATCGTCGTCGTGGTCGTTGTCGTCGTCGCTCTCGTCGTCGTCGTCGTCGACGTATTCGTTTTCGTCGCCGCGTTCGTCTTCCTCGCCGTCGTTCATGTCCACAGGCACTCGGAGCGCACCGGATCGGCGGCACTGGCCGGAGGCCACTACATTAGTTGACAACCTTTGCGAGAAGAGGAATGTTATGCTGGTTCATTTCCTCGGTCATGCACAAATGCAACTCCACCTTTGAACGCAGCGCGTGCGTCCGCTGCCGCTGGCCAGACCCTTGGGCCAGGACACCCTGGGCTCTTTCGACCAGTGGCCCAGAGCGCGGCACGCCCGATCCAACTCCAGTTTCAACAGCTGCCGCCCACACCCCATGGTAGAACATAGACGATGCCCCATGCGCGCTCAGGACAGACCGCTCCGCCCTGGAAATGGCAGCGTCGACCTCGAGCATATCCGCCAAATGGTTGTGAGAAGTTGAATTGACCGTAGTGGTGCGCACCAGAATACGAATGAGAATACTCACGCGCATAATGATAAGTTCCACAGACTGCTCACGCCTGCCTCTTGACCCGTTTAGCGAAAGAGGAGAGCGTCGAAACTGCCCTTTTTGCCGCTTCACGAAGCTCCGCCTCGTCACCTGGCACCTCCTGCGCCACCGATCGCAGAGAGTCGCGCAGAGCGTCTGGATGATCTGTGGCCGCCACTGGAACAGACCGCCTCCGTCGTCGCTACTTTTGCTCGGCGTCCGATTTGGCCTTCGCCTCCGCGGTCTCTCTGGCAATCAGCTCGGCCTCCTGCTGCGCACCATGCTGTTGCTGCCTTGCCTCCTCGGCCATGCGCCTGCGCTCGGCGCTGTGCGCCTCATCGGTTGCCTTGGCCTCTTGGAGGCACTCGTCCAGCCTGCGTGCGAGGTCGGCGCCTGGCTCCAAATCCTTGGAACACATCGCCGCACTTTCCCACCGTGAGCCCCCTCGACGATGGTTTGCTGCAGGCTCGTGCCGCTGGCGCCACCGTCGGGCCCGCGCGGCGGCTGCGGCGCCTGCGGAGCACCTGCCACCAGTTGGCACCGATCGGTCTCCAGGTCCACGATTTCCTTGGCAGTGGCCTCCAGCGCCCTGACGGCATCGCCGACAGCCTTCTGCGCCTCGCCCACATCTGCTCGGAGCTCCTCAACACCCTCGGCCTGACGTTCCTGTTTGCACAACTACTAGGACTGCTGGAGCGACATCTCGCGGAGGCGCGTGTCGAGAGACCTGCTTTTCGCGATCTGCATGCGAAGAGTTGCTTGCTTGCCGCGCAGCTTCTCCCGCAGCAACTCGGACTCATCGCCGTCCAGGTTGGCAACCTTTTGGAGCTGCCCGGCAATGACGCCCAGCTGCTTCCTGGCCTCGGCGTCCCAGTCGGTTTGCTGCTGCCCCTCGTCGACTGCCATGGCGTCCTCGTTGCCCTGCCCTTTCTCGGCGACCTCTGCCCGTAGACGCTCGAGCTCTGCCGCGAGCTTCGGGTCGGGCGAGCGAACGACCTTCTCAACAAGTCGTGTCGATGTGGACGGCACCTCTGGCACTCAGTTGACTGCATACGCCGATGACTTGGGCTGTCGGCACAGCGAACACTCCTTGAGGTCCGCCCTGTTCAACCACCGATCCCCCGTGGAGTGGGACCAACCGTGCTTACAATACCACGGCTTCGCCTGCGCCTGACGTTGTTTCTGGCGTCCACTGAAAGGCTCACGGCCTCGAGAACTGCAAGCAGAAGACTTCGCCATGAGCGTGGCGAAATAGCTTTCGAAAAGGATACTATGGTGCTGACAAGATGCGGGGAGCCCGCAGTAGAATCACCAGCATGGAAAGCGGTAGGGGCCGCACCTCCCCTCTGCCACAATGCCCTTGCCCGCTGCTGGCACCTGAGCGACGCCTCGGACTTGAACCAAAATGGCTACGGACACGCGGAGGAGGGAGGGGGAGGAGAAGGGGAAAGAGGGAATGAGAAGACGGCGAGGAGGACGATCACTAGGCAGAGGACGAACAACGACGAGGAAGACGGCCGCTGACGAGGAGCGGACGCCGGCTCCACCCCCTCCGACACAGACCTCAGACGCCGTGAGGGTTCACAAGAGGGTTCGCAAGTGACCCCTCCGAACCCTGAACCCCAACCCTGGAGGGGCCAAGACAAGTCCGAGTGAAGAAAATTCGAGAATCTCTGAGACGGCGGCGCCGCTGCCTTCTCAGAGCGTTCCAGAAAGCTCTGAGAGCGTTCCGGAACGCTCTGGAGCGGAATTGTCCTCGTTCCAGCCCCGTCGGATTTTCCGCCCCAGGTCGTCCCTGAATCATCTGCGGCCCGAAAGCGGCCCCCCCGGACGCCGAAAGCGTGGAGAAAGACGCCCCCAAAACATCGGGCGCTATGCCTTGCTCTGTGTGCGGTCCCAGGGGCGCAGCTCCGCAGCTCTGCGTCTCGGGAGCTGCTGTGATGGCCCCGGGACCCGACAGCGGGCCCCAGGTCCGAACTCGCAGACACAGGCCCGGATGGAAATCAGACCGCCGCGCAGCACGCGCCCTTGCGCCCCCCGCCCCCCCACGGCGCGCCGAGGCCTGGGGGCAACAGGGTGCCGTGAACCACCACGAAACACCCGGCCGGAGCTGGCTACCCCCGATGCCGGCGTGCAGGCAGGTCTCGAGTGCCGGCGGCTTGAAAGACGGGGCCCTGAGGTGCGGGGCCCCGAGGACGATCGGCCTCAAGCAGTGAGGGGTCCAGCCCGGGATCCCCCCCCTGCCCATCTTCGGCGGCGAGCGAGGGGGGAAGTGGGAAGGAGAAGGCCTTCTCAGAAGGAGGCGGGACTTCTCAGAAGCCCTCGCGCCTTCTGAGGGAATCCCTGCGTCCATGGGAAAGCTTGAAAAACTTCTCCGAAGGCCTGGGGACGTCTGAGCCTTCCGAAAAGGCCTCCTCTTTCTTACTTCTCCCTCGGGCGCGCCGACGACATCTGGGGTTCGCCGCCTCAGGGCCCCCCACCACCTTCGAGCCGCCGAGATGTGCCTCCGCCCCCCCCCGCCCTACAGAAGTGCGAATTCTCGCCCGCCGCGGTCGGGTGGCCACCTCCCTGTGGGAAGGCAGACAGGTACCGATACCGCTGCTCCCCGGACCTCTCTTGGGAACACGACTTCTGTACACCACCCCCACGAACAAGCTGGTCGGGCACAAGACCGTCGCGAGGGGGCTGTGTACAAAATTGGCACCCCCTGGGGAAATGGCTCGCGTACACCAACCCGACGAACCAGCGGATCCGGCGCAAGGTACGCGCGCGGGGGCCGGGGCCATAAACTTTCACCCGATATCCCGCGGTGGGTTTGGACCAGAGCTTCAAGGCGAATCCAACCATGGCGACGAGGGCTCCCCAAAGGCCCATAAGGCGAAAACGCTCTGGCGACGAAGCGCGTCGATGTGGAATTGAGACGGGACCCGTCGATAATCCACACGCCTTATTTGGAGGAAGTGTCTTGAGAACTCACGTCATCCTGACCCCGGCGCGCGAGGGAATGGGCCTGAGAACCGCCACGTGTGTTTCGTTTCTATGAAATCCGGGAAATCCGGGAAATTCGGCGACGAATTCCACACCGGCGCCATCGCGTGAAAACATCCTCAGAAAACCGGGCCCCCGCACGGCCCTCAGAGGGCGTCCTGTTCCGTTTCTGAGATATATGGGAAATCCGGAGACGAAATCCAACCAGCTCCCTCCCTCAGAAAACCGACCCCCTAAGCCTCCCCAAAGAAGCCGGCCCTCTGCTGCATTTCCGGAAAATCCCAGAAAATCATTTTAAAAAAACGGCCACGAATTCAAAACCAGAGCCCTCAGAAAACCGGCCCCGGCCCCCTTGTTCCGTTTCCAAAAAATCCGGGATATCCCGCGACGAATTCCGCACCCACGTCTTCGCTTGGGACATCTTCAGAAAACCGGCTCTTCTCGAGCTGCCGCAAAGAGGACCTCAGAGGCCCCCTTGTTCCGTCTCTGGGAAATCGGGATTTTTTTCCAGCGCTATTTTGGAGAGGAGGGAGGAAGAGGCGAAAGGGAGACAACGCACACACCTGATCATTGTCCGACTCGTGCCGGGGAGTCGGCAGGCAACCCTGCCGCAGGACCGTCATCGCCCTTTCCTCCCGAGGAGACCTGCAGGAAATCGGGAAAATCTGGCGACCAAACAGACTTTTTCGCGTGGGGCATCCTCGAAAAACTGGCCCCCCGAGCCTCCCAAAGCTGGCCCTCAGACGCGCGCCAGAGCGCGCCGGGCGCGCCGGGGCGCACCGGGACGTCCAGGGCTTTCGCTCGAGACGTCCTCCAGAGTTGACCCCTGGCGCGCGAGAGGCGTCAGGCCCCACCGCACCCCCAGGGACCATGTCCGGGGATCTGCCGGCACGCGCCGGGGCGCACTGGGCGCGTCCCACTCTGGGGTTTTCGCTCGAGACATCCTCGCAAAAGTCGACCTGGGCGTGTCCCAATCTGGGGCTCCTGCTCGAGACACGCACGCAAAGTCGCCAAATCGCTCCCCGAAAGAGGTCCCCGAGGACGACCAGCACGAGCAGGGAGGAGGACGTTGAAGAACGGAGGAAGGGAGGAGGAGGGAAGGAGGATGGAGGAGGGAGGAAGAAGGAGGGAGGACGGACTTGCCAGGAGGGAGGAAGGAGGACGGGGGAGGGAGGCGGGTGGAGGGAAAAGGGAGGAGGGGAGGAGGAGGAGGAGGAGGAGGAGGAGGAGGAGGAGGAGGAGGAGAAAGAGACGGAAGAGCAGGCGAAGGAGGAAGAGGAAGAGGAAGAGGAGGAGGAGGAGGAGGAGGAGGAGGAGGAAGAGGAGGAGGAGGAGGAGGAAAAGGAGGAGGAGGCAGGAGGAGGAGGAGGCGGAGGCGGAGGCGGAAGAGGTGGAGGAGGAGGTGGAGGAGGAGGAAAAGGACGAGGAGGAGGACAGTGAGGGAGAGGAGGATGATGATGCTGGATGTTGGTGCCTTGCCACACACACGACGCCGAGCTACCACCAATCACTGCCCCACTGCTGTAAACATGCGCGCACACAACATGATGTTGTTGTTGCTGCTGCTGCTGCTGCTGCTGCTGCTGCTGCTGCTGCTGCTGCTGTTGCTGTCCTCAACCGCTGCGCGCATTGGCGGCGGAAGCGGCGGCAGCAACTCAACGCGGCGGCGGGTCCTCGCCGCCCACGGTCATGTGGCCAGCCACATCGAGCGGGTGACGGCCGGCCGAGCAGCGCAAGTACTCACGCACAGGAACGGGCACGGCCTGGTGAACCCAGGACGGCGAAGACTCAACCTCAGGGGCCTCGTCAGCCGAAGCACGTTAGACAACATCACGCACCGAGGCGGCCAAAATGGCCCTCGGCGATCCACGATACGACGGGAACAGGCCTCGCTGAATTATGCTCAAGTGTTCCCCCCCTTTCTTATTCGGGGGAAAAATCACTGGTGAGCCCACTGCCGTCAGTCGACGCAATGAAATCACACCGCTTGGGGGGGGAAGACAAAAAAACAAAAGAAAAAAGAGCTCATTTTGGCCAGGGCGTGATATGGGTGGAGCGGCACACCTCCGACCGACACATCGCCCTCGACCGCGCCGAAACCCTCGCCATACTCGGGGGGGGGGGGCAGGGACCGAACTTCAGGCAAGTCCAGCACGCACGCGAACGATCGAGGAACCACGCACTGGGTCGAGGCGGCCTTCGAAACGCATTTCGGAAAGATGATCCTGCAACGCTCGCACCTCCAACGCCCGGAAAGAAGGGAGAAACCGACGCTGACTGGACTGGACAGCGGAATTGAACACATTGGGTCGAGGCTGCTTGACCGAGAGGGCTCTCGGACCGACCCGCGGCTCAACCTCCAACGCAAGCAGCGCGCGCCTGGCTCTGCGACGCACCAGCGCCGCCGTCGCGCCCCGCGGGTCCGTCGAAGGGAGGGGGCGAGGTGCGTGCGTGGGGGGGCGGGGGGTGCAAGTCACAGGCCCGCTGGGCCGCGACCCGCGCCCAGACGTCGGCGCCGGCATTGCCCCGGCAGAGCCGCGCATCAAAATCAGCGGTAAACGACTGCATTCCGCCCTCTCTGCGGGGCGCCATCCAGCGCAAAGAAACCTCCTCAGGGCCCCACTCAAGCAGTGCCTTCGAGGCGCGAGCCCGCGCATCACCGCCAGGGGCCCGAGGGAACTCGGCACGGCCAGCACGCCCATCCATAACTAAACTTCAGCAGTCGGCAACGCGACGAATCGGCCCAATCGAAGTCGCCTGGGTTTCAGCGCGAGGAACTGTCTGCCTATGCCCGGAGAGGATCTGCGCAACTCCACACTGATGGGACCCAGGCACCAGCGATGGGGTCTTGCTACAGAACCACGACCGCCGAGCCGCATGTCCTCCTCCGCGGGCCCGCAGAAACCCCACCCCCAGAGCCGTCTTTAAATGTGAAAATCGGGCGGCCCCCAGGAGCAGAACAAAGATCACGCGCGCGACCAGACCCTGGAGGAACCTGCCTGCAAGCCTCGGGGGTCTCCACCAACTTGGGCACCGTGGGCCCACTTGGGGGCGCCCCCCGAAGCCGCGGGCCAGGCTGGGGCCCCAGGTTGACCAAAGCTCTCGGAACCAAAAAAAAACAATCTCGGCGAAATCGTCGTGCCCCACGTCGGCAGGGCACCTCCGGACTCCAGACCCCGCGGGCCAGGGTCTCGGGCCCCCTGCGACACCTGGGGCAAAAGGCGGGCGGGCGCAGCCTGCTGCCCACGGGCCCACTGCCCGCCCGCGATGACGGCCAGGCTCGCGGACCACACGTCGAACGCCGCTTGCTTCGCCATCCTGGACAGCTCGGTGCCGACGGCGGCCGCGTCGGCACCATCCGCAAGCCCCCCCCCCCAGTTTCGCGCCCAGCAGCTCGCCGCCACTGGGGGGCAGCGCAATCATCCGAGAAGGCACCGAGCATCTCCTCGCAGTGAGCTTGGACGGTCGAGCAGAACTGTTCATCGCCGAAGCTGGGGAAAAGCCAATCATCAATCGCGCCGTCAGCCAGCGCCCTGGACCACGCTAGCGGGGACTCAAGGGACCACCCCGCCTGCGCCAAGATGGCCCGCAGTGCTACAATCGGCCCCCCTGACGTCGCACAACTTGGCCGCAGCGCCGTTCCTGACCCGGCGCAGCACCAGGGGCCGCGCCTTCATAATACAAGGATGGAGAGCAGGCCGCGACAGCAACAGCTGGATCCATTCCGTGAGCAGCTGCCGCCCCACGTCAAAACCTGGGCACGCGACGCCGCGCGCGGCCTGCAGCGCCGTCGCCCGACGCCCGCCTCTCTAGCACCAGCCACAGCCGCAGCAGCGTCGCGCCTCATTCTTGACAACGTCGAGGGAAGCGCGCCCATGATCTGATGGCCGAAGGCCGCAGCAGGATAGACACCAGTGCTCCACAGCTTCGCGGTAATCATTCTGATGCGAGACAACCGCCGCACCTTCATCGCCTTCAACCGGCGCACGCGAGCCGAACCTGCGCCCCATCACCCCGCAGCCTGCGACTGGCTCTCGCCCGACGCGTCGCACAATCAGAGCCCAGAATCCCTGTGGGCCCGCGCGAAATCAACGGGGATGCCATGATCGCGCAGCTCGCCTTGCAACTCCAGTCCGATGTCACCTGAGTTCGCAAGCGACTTCGTCTTGGTCGACACCTGCACTCGCAGCGCGCAAAGGCCAGGGGCCAAGACTTCTGCGGTGGAGAGGGCGTCCCCGAGCACCTTCTGCTTGGAACCCTCGCTTCTGACGACAACCTCGTCGATGTAGCTCCAGACTCCAGCGGCAGGCCGCGCTCGGTGGGCCGCGCCCAGCAGGCGGCGCAGCATCACCTCGGCCAGGAGGCATCGTGCCCCGGGCCCGCCACGACCGACTGAAACACAGAAATGCCCCCCGCAATCATCTGGCCTTTCTTGAGAAACGGGGCGAGGCGCACAGGTCAACCTCCATCAACTAAGAAATAGGAAAGGAAGCAATGGCCCAATCAGGCTCAAGCAACAAACCACAGCTCACTGAACCATGGAACTTCGCCACGTCAGGATACAGGATGGCACGCTCGAAGGACAACAAATGCGCGCGCATCCTTGACGGAGCGAATCAGCGCCGCGCGCAAATCCGACGAGCCCGCCACATCGCCGCGACGAAGACCGCCCACCCGACCATCTGGCACGCACTTGCGACCAGCTCTTCTGAACCATTGGAACCAGCCCCAGCGCGCGATGGCCCCCATCTCCCCCGGGCATTGCAGCACCAGAGACAAATGAAATACAAGTAGGACAGACACAAGCAGCCTCGATGGAGTTCAGAGTCTCGGCCAGCTGGGCCGTCGCACACCGTGACTGACGCTGCATGCCCGACGGGCTGAAAGCGTCGACGCCGCTCGCCTACTCGGCAGGAGTCGAAAGCAAGACGGCGCCCAAACCAAACAGCGCAATCTGGGGGACAGAGTCCTCCAGAGCCGCTATCCAGCAGCGGCGCATGCCAGCAAACATCTGGCGGCATGTCCACGGGGTCGCACCACACGCGTGCCAACTCAGACGACAACCCCTCCAACATAGCCTGGGAGTCAGACGCCAGCTTGCCCGCGGGGCCACTCCCCCCCCCCCAATCCAGCCCGCAGACCAAAAATTCACCCGAATTTCGGGTTTGCGAGGGGCACGGGTTCCGTGCGTGTGTGTGTGTGTGCGAGTGCGCGTGCGCGCGCGTGCGTGCGTGTGCGTGTGCGGGTGTGCGGGTGCAGGTGCGGGTGCGGGTGCGGGTGCGTCTGCGTGTGTGTGCGTGTGCGCGTGCGTGTGCGTGTGCGTGTGCGTGTACGTGTGCGTGTGCACGTGCGTGTGTGTGTGTGTGTGTGCGCGTGTGCGTGTGCGCGCGTGTGTGCGTGTGCGCGTGCGCGCGTGCGCGCGTGTGTGCGCGTGCGCGTGTGCGCGCGTGCGCGTGTGCGCGCGTACGCGCGTGCGGGCGTGCGTGTGCGTGTGTGTGTGTGCGTGCACGTGTGCGCGTGCGCGTGCGCGTGCGTGTGCGCGCGCGTGCGCGCGTGTGCGTGTGCGTGTGCATGTGCGTGTGCGTGTGCGTGCGCGCGTGCGTGTGCGTTGCGTGTGCGTAGGTGCGTGCGTGTGCGTGTGCCTGTGCGTGTGCCTGTGCGTGGGTGGGCGGGTGGGTGGGTGCGTGGGTGAGTGGGTGGTTGGGTGTGTGGGGGCGTGGGGGCGCGGGTGTGGGGGTGCGAGGGGTGCGGGGGTGTGGGGGTGGAGGCGTGGGGGTGTGGGGGCGTGGGGGTGTGTGCGTGTGTGCGTGCGTGCGTGCGTGCGTGCGAGCGTGCGTGCGTGGGTGCATGCGCATGCGCGCTTGTGTGGCGTGCGTGCTTGTGCGCGTGCGTGAGCGTGTGCGCGTGTGCGTGTGCGTGTGCGTGTGCGTGTGCGTGCGCGTGCGCGTGCGCTGGCGTGCGCGTGCGCGTGCGCGCGTGCGTGCGCCGTGGCGTGTGCGCGGTGCGTTGCGTTGTGGTGTGCGTGTGCGTGTGCGAGTCGTGTGCGCGTGCGTGTGCGCGCGTGTGAGTGCGTGTGTGTGTGTGTGCGTGTGCGTGCGTGGGTGCGTGCGTGTGTGTTTGCGCGTGCGAGTGCGTGCGCATAGTGCGTTTTGTTGCACGTTCCCCGCCCCCCCCCCCCGCCCCCCCCCCCCCCCCCCCCGCCCCACCCCAACACCCACCCTCCCCACCCACCCAACCCACACCCGCCACCCCACCCCCACCCCCACCCACCCACCACACACAACACACAAACACACACACACACACACACGCACGCACGCACGCACGCGCACGCACACGCACCGCACCGCAAACGCAAACGCACACGCACACACACACTCACACACACACACACACACACACACACCCACACACACACACACCACAAACACACACACCACACCACACACAACACACACACACACACACACCACCACCACCACCACCACCACCACCACCACCACCACCACCACCACCACCACCACCACCACCACCACCACACCACCCACCACCACCGCCCACCCACCGACCCACCCACCCACAACAAACCACCGACCCACCACCACCCCAACAACCACCACCACCACCACCAGCTTCACCAAATCCAACCCATCAGGCGCGCCTTCCCAGCGCGCCTGGAACTCTGCCTCGGACCAAGTGCCCTCAACAATTGCGAAGGGAGCCTCGGGGGCCTTCTCGCCAGCCTCAGGGGGCAACTCGTCAAAGGCTTCCTGGCACTCGTCAGGTAGTCGCGCATGCGGCGCAGTCTCTTCTCCTCGCGCTTCCGGGGCCTCTTGCCGGGCGGGTCGGGGAGAGCCCCGGGTCGGCCCCGCGCGGGCAAGTCGCGGGAAAGAACGAGATGCCCGTGCCATCTGCGCGCGCTGCGCCGACCGTGACCCAACGCCCACCATGCGTCTTCCAAGGGGCAGCCAACTCAGGAATCATCGCGACCTCGGGAAAACCTTTGCTCACCTATGCATAGTCACATCGCAAGTGGCAGCGCAGGACGGCGCGCACATGCGAGCGCCCTACTTGCCAGGCCACCCAGTGCGAAGCAAGGGGCCTGGCTCAATATTCCTATCAGCAAGCGCGATCCACGGGTCAGCCAGAGCCCAAATGAAACACCCCAGCGCCACCAGCAAGTCACTGTTGCAGCCCATGACTCCCAAGCCAGGCGGGAGGTAGGCCGCGATCGGCACCAGGTTGCCGACCTTGGCGCGCAAGACCGTCGGGGCGAACCCGCGGCAGGGCTCTCGACGGCCAGCGGCGCGGGCAGCAGCACGGGCGCCCCCAAAGCCCGTCGTCGCCATCTGCTTCCTAATAATACTGTTCCATCTACCTCCAGAGAGCCCGCACTCCGACTTGCCCGTAGGGCGAGCCGCCGAGAAAACGAGCCCCCAGCCATCCTTGTCCATGGAGGCGCAGATGTCGGGCATGGCATCCACCCCCTTCGTGCGCCTCAACAAGGCCAGCACGCTGCGCCCCTGCTCCTGGGCGAGGAAGCGCGCGGCCTGCGGGCCCCACTCAGCAGCGCTGCCGAAGAAGATGTCCAGGGGCGCGTCGACCTTGGACTGATGCGGCACAGAGTCGGCCGCTGCCTCCCCCACAACGACAAAGGCGCGCCTGTGGATCAGGAAAAAGGCGGAGCAGCAGGAGCAGCCGGGCACTCAGAAGACGGCCATTTGCCGACACCCTCGGCCGGCTTGGCCTGCAAACCCGCCTCAGCCAAGAACCTGGCGCGCAACTCCTTCCTCTTCTCCTCGGGGAAAAGCTTGGGAGCTGCCGAGGAGGCCGCTACAGCTCCGCTGGGGGCCGCCTCTGCCGAGGAAGCTGGGGCACCTGGGGCGGAAATGTCGTCCTCGTCGCGCCGCCAGCGCTTGGGCGCCGCCTGCTCGTGCGCCGCCCTGGCCTGTCCAGCAGCACCTGGAACTTCTTCTGCTTGTCGCGCGCCTGCTTTGTGATGCTGTCGAGTTGTTTCTAGAAGGTTTCCAGCGCCTTGCCATCAGCCTCCAGCTCGTCAAAGGACTCGAACAGCTCGCGGCCCACGATGAAGGCATAGAGGGCGTCAATGGACTTCGTGTCAGGCGCCGTGCCCAGCGTTTTGTCAGCCTGCAAGCGGTTCACCTCAGCCTCGCCCATCTAGTCCGTCGCCAGCTCAAAGCGTTCCTTGGCACGGTCGAAGCACGGTCGAGGACCTCCTTGCGGGAGCACTCGAAGGAGGCCTCCTTGAACACGGTGTATGCAGGAGTGCTGACCGCGGAAGGTACCTCCTTCGCGACCGCCAGGGACTGCACCTGGGACCGCAGCCTCTTGGCCTCAGGGTCCGAGTCGAGGTCAGAGACCTGCAGCACCCTTGCCATGGCATCCTCGAGGGACGTCGAGGTCGACGACGGGGAAGCAGAGCGACTCCAGCCCGACACACCAGCCTGCGAGGAAGCCCGCGGCGCATACCACGTCCCACTCTGAGAGGACTGCCAGCCTGGTTGCACCGTGCCACACACGCCACAGGCACCATGCTGGCGCTTGATGCGCCCAGTCCCACGCACAGCTGCCGCAAGCCGAACACGTGGTGAACGCATGCTTGCCACAGCCCTTGAGAGAACGTTCCACAGAATAGACAGGCTTGCTTCAACAGGAGCTTACAAAATCACTGGAACTGGCCGCGGACTAGCGGTATTCACGTTGTCCACAGGGGAACACAAAACCTTGAGCCAAAATGGCTACGGAGGGGGAGGAGCAGGAGGAACCGGAGGACGAGGAGGAGGAGGAGGACGAGGAGGACGAGGAGGCAGAGAGGAAGGAGGAGGGATAGGAGGGGGAGGAGGAGGAGGAGGAGGAGGAGGAGGAGGAGGAATGCGAAGGAGGAGGAGGAGGAGGAGGAGGAGGATTGAGAGGAAGCAGAGGAGGGAGACAGGAGGAAGAGCAGGAGGAGGAGCAGGAGGAGGAGGAGGATCAGGAGGAGGAGGAGGAGGAAGAGGAGGAGGAGGAAAAGGAAGAGGAGGAGGAGGAGGAGGAGGAGAGTTGAAGCAAGTGGTGGAGGAGGCGGAGGAGGAACGACCTCCAGGAACCTCACGGGATGTCCTGTCAGGATGTGGAGGAGAAGATGGAGATTGCCAGCATGGGAGCGGGAGGGGCTGGATGCTGCCGCCTCCCGCTCATTCTCCTCTCGCCCACGAGCACACGCCCCTTCTTCTATAGACAGAAACTCCAAATCAACCGCAAAGCGGCCAGCTAGTAATCCACGTTCCGTCGGCAACGGTGTCTCTGCACCCTCTGACCACACGGGGCGGCGGAGATCGCCCCCCGGCGCTGGGGTGCGCCATGGGCCTCAACGCCAAACCCGAGCCCCCCGAGATCCGACGTTGCGGAAAAGCACAGCAAAGCGGAAAAGCACGAGTGAAGACCGTCGCAACTCTGAGCTCGTCGCACATGATTACAACACACAGGGTCCCAACGCACCACTTCTCCGAGCTGCGTCTAGCCGCGGCGAACCCCCGACGGGGTCGTCACGGCTGGACGCAGCTCGGGTCACAGCAACACAGGACGCAAGGGCACCCTTGATTTGGCAGGGCCGACCTACTAATATCGCTCGACTGTATCCAGACATGCTTGCGCCGTGAAGAACATGTCAACGCGAAGTTGTTGGACGCCCGAATTTACAGGATAACTGCGGTCCCGGGTAACTCTGGTTTGGGCCCCCGAGGCGCGAATCTGTAGTTACCCCTGACTGCCCCCAGCCCCGACCGTTCGGGAAAATTGGACGCCCGAGTGATCTGCGGTCCCGGGCAACTCTGGTTTGGGCCCCCGAGGTGCGAATCTGCAGCTACTCCTGACCACCCCTGGCCCTGATGGCTCGGCGCCCTGAAGATGCTGCCCGTGTTCTGCCTCTGGGGGCCCTCGCTGGGCCCTGGGGCCGTCGAGACACGGCCCGGGAAGGGGTCGGCGCGTCCAGCGCCCCCGTGCTGAAAAAAACAAAAAACACTGGATGTCTGGGGGGGAAGGCTTCGGGCTGCGCACAGACAGCCCCCCCCCCCCAGGTAGTCCCAGCTGGCCTCCACAGGGCCCCCGAATGGTCCCGGCCGGCCTCCACGGGCCCCCCGAGCAGACCGGGGCGGTCTCGACACCCGGACGCCGCCGGAGACAGGGGGGCGCGGAGCGCCCCAAGGGCGCCGCCAGAGGCGGAGCCAGGGTGTTGAGACCGCCCCGGCCTACTCGGGGCGCTTATTGAGGACGGCTAGGACCACTCGGGGGGCCTGTTGAGGCCAGCTGGGACTACCCTGGGGGGGCTATCTGTGCGCAGCCCGACGCCTCAC
>CAUYUJ010020638.1:0-82500 GCA_963575745.1 Prorocentrum cordatum | reverse complement strand
GCGCAGCCGCTGGAAGGCACCCCGAGGCTGGGAAACCGCCAAGGATCAAGGAAAACCTTCAGCCTCGAACCTGCTCACTCAGCTCTGAACCTCCCACCGCCTGGCACTCGCCGCCGCCCAGCGCCCGGCGACCACCGCCACCCTGCGCCTCAGCAGCGCCCGCCGAACGCCCGAGACGGGTGCCCGATCCCCTGGCCCGAGGAGGAGTAGAGTGGAGGTGAAGGAGGACGAGGAGGAGGAGGAGGAGGAGGAGGAGGAGGAGGAGGAGGAGGAGGAGGAAGAGGGGGAGGAGGGAGAGAAGGAGGAGGAGGAGGAGGAGGAGGAGGAGGAGGAGGAGGAGGAGGAGAAGGCGGAGGAGAGGAGGAGAGGAGGAGAGGAGAGGAAAGAGGGGGAGTCTGAGGAGATGAGGAGGAGGATGAGGAGGAGGAAGAGGGGGAGGAGGTAGGAGGAGGAGGAGGAGGAGGAGGAGGAGGAGGAGGAGGAGGAGGACGAGGAGGAGGAGGAGGAAGAGGAGGAAGAACGGGAGGAGGAGAGAGGGGAAGAGGGGGAAGAGGGGAGGAGGAGGAGAACGAGAGAAGAGGGGGAGGAGGAAGAGGGGGGGAGGAGGAGGGGGAGAAGGAGAAGGAGGAGGAGGTGGAGGAATGGGAGGAGGATTAGGAGGAGGAGGAGGAGGAGGTGAAGGAGGAGGAGGCAGAGGAGTTGGAGAAGGAGGAGGAAGAGGAGGAGGAGACAGGGGAGGCAGAGGAGGAGGAGGAGCAGGAGGAGGAGGAAGAGGAGGAGAGGAGGGAGGAAGGGAAGGACGGGGAAGTGGAGGAGGAGGAGGAGGAGGAGGAGGAGGTCCAGTGCAGACCCAAGACTCATCAACGACATTGCAATACACCCTTCCTCCAAACTGCCTCCTCATAGGTCCCTACACGGATTCAGTTTTACTGAAGAAGGGTCCCGGTGGAAGACAATCGTTTAATAATCCAGAAATGTGCCAGAACGCCTTTCCTGGGACATCAACGCCACCAATCACCTCTCATGAATCGTGCCAGAGCACGATTCCTGAGACGGTTGCGCCCTGACATTCCGACATCGTTACAAAACATCAATTCTGGGACGTTGCCCATAATAATCACTGAAACGGATTCCAACTCTTGAAACTGGCCGCCCTCCATCCGTGAATATCCTGCAACGCTTAGACCGAACGTGCGCGGCGCTAAGGCGAGAGCCACATTTTGAAACCAGGACCACCATTCATCCGTGAAACCCTTGCAAACTTTTAAACGTGTGTACGCGGCACTAAGGCGAGAACCACATTTTGAAAACGGGCCGCCCTCCATCCGTGAAACTCGTCGGTAAAGCGAGAACCACATTGTGAAAACGGGCAGCCCTTCAACCGTGAAACTCTTGCATGTGTTTGAGACGATGCATGCGGCGCTAAAGCGAGAACCACATTTTGAAAACCAGCCGTCCTCCATCCGTGAAGCACCTGCACACTTTCAAAACGAATACACGCGGCGCTAAGGCGAGATACACATGTTAGAAACGGGCCACCCTCTATCCGTGAAACTCGGCGCTGACTCGAGAACCACATTTTGAAAACGGGCCGCCCTCCATCCGTAAAACTTCCGCAAATTGCAAGCTTCAACATCACAGATGGTGAGAAAATCTCAGGCGAAACGCTCGGCCCACCTTTTCGACCGGCCTCGGGGTGCGACAGGGAGGAGCTATCTATAAGGAGAAACGACGGAGGAGGAGGAGGAGGAGGAGGAGGAGCACGGAGGAGGAGGAGGAGGAGGAGGAGGAGGAGGAGGAGGAGGAGGAGGAGGAGGAGGAGGAGGAGGAGGAGGGGACCGCCCGATCCCACCGACCGCCGCGGACCCTTGGCGACCCCCTCGGCGGCGGTGGCGACGACCGCGGCGGCGGGCAGTGGCCAACCGCTGCGCGGGCCTCGCTGCAGGCGCCCCCCCGCGGGCGCCAGCAGGCTGCGCCGGCATCCCTGCGGCCGCGGCCTTCTTGGCGGCCTACTTCTTCGAGCGCGCCTTCTTGGCCGGCGGCCTGCCGTCCTGCGCGCGCGGCGACCACTGAGACCCTGGCGTCGCAACGTCTTCACAGCTGGCGATTTTGCATCGTGTCGGGCCCCAGAGCCATCACAAATCGATCCGGCTTGAAATACGCAGCAGAAAAATCGGGTCTAGGGCTCTGGTCGGTCGTGATGTTTCGCGATGTTGATCTGTTTTTGCAACGTCGGATCTCAGGGACTGAAGAAACCACAAGGTACAGATACAGCTACTCCCTGAACCTCTCCGGGACTGCGTTATGGCCAGAAATTCGAAACGAATCCAGACGTGGCGACGAGGGCCTCCCAGGATGCCCAAGTCGGTGTAAACGAGTCCAGGGTAGCGGTATCGGTGACTCCTCAACCTCTGAGACTGGCGGCGACTAGTGGCGACCGGCGGCGGCAGCGAGGAGGGCGACCACTTTCGATCCGCGGCCCCAGAGGTCCCGACCCCTTCCCCGGGCAGGGTTTGTCGCCCTGGGTATGTTGTTGGTGGCCCCGATATAAAGGCCCCTAGAGACCTAAATCGAGGAAGGCGCCAAGATCGGAGAACTCATTTCGTCGGAGACTTAAGACCTTCGTCGTCGTCGTCGTCGTCGTCGTCGTCGCCGCTCGGGCCGCCAGGGGGGGGGCGCCGATCGGCGCCTCAGAGTCGAGGGCCACGCGGCCGTGCTCGCTCTCGTGCGCGAGGATGCGCTCGACGACGACGTCCTGAGCGAGCAGGTGGCAGGTACGATGGAATGGCGGTTCGGGGCGGGGTTCAGGGGGGCAGGTCGTCGAAAGATTTCTAACATCTTCGAGGCCCAGGGTGCTTTCTATCATCTGCGCCTCGTCGAGAGCGTTCGGGGGGTGCCAGACATCGTCCCGAACGGCGGCTGGAGGCCCGAGTTCTACCCCCAAAAGCGCTCGAAGGGGACGAAGGGCGTCGAGCTTCGAGAATGTCAGGCCTGTTCGTCGGTCTTCGGCGGTTTTCCAGCCTCGGGATGCGCTCCGGCAGCTGCGCCTCGCCGAGAGCGTTCTGGGGCTGCCCAGATCGTCCCGGACGGCCGCCAGCGGAGCCGAGCCATGACCCGAAAGCCAGCAAAGACTCGGTACGATCGAAAAAGGTCCATTATCGCAATAGCAGCTCGCAGGTACGTCGTCGCCGTCCTCTTCCTCGTCCTCTTCCTCGTCCTCTGCCTGATCCTTCTCTTGCCCATGCTTCTCCTCACCCTCCTCCTCCTCCTCCTCCTCATCCTCCTCCTCCTCCTCGTCCTCTTCCTACTCCTCCTCCTCCTCCTCCTCCTCCTCCTCCTCCTCCTCCTCCTCCGACTCCGACTCATCCCGGTTTCCCCTCTCTCCCAACTTCTGCCCCTCTCCCTCATCCCTGCCCCCTCATTCCTTGCTGCTCCCTCCCCTCGCATCCGCTCCCTCCATCTCCCTCCCCCTCCTTTCTCCCACGTCTGCATTATTGTATGAGAAGTGTTCCCGCTCTGCCACGTAACCACCCGATAGCCGACACATCCAGGACCTTCTGTCCTACCGATCAAGCGAACTCGACCTCATCCAATTCAACGTGGACGCTTTGTCGTCCATGTTGCGAGAGGCACGGCAGAAGTGGGACGCGACGCACATCGCGCGCGAGTGCGAGAGGTCGCTCTCTCCTCGGCACCGTGCTCATTTGTTCCGAAAACTGGATTCCCGCTTGGGTGCGGCACACATGTTTCGCTCGCCAATTCGTCCGCTGAGGGGTCGCGCCGCGCGCGAGCAAATGAAACATCGCTCTCGCCAATGCGCCGCGCAGATTTCGCCTCGAAGTTGCGCTCCCGCTGGGACCCAGCGCATATGTGTCGCTCGCCCAGGTCGTGGGTTTAAAACGGCCGCGGGGCCGCGCGCGAGCAGGCGAACGGTCGTTCCTGCCCAACCGCAGCGCAAATGTCCCTCCTGAAAGTGGCACTGCTGATTCCGCGACGCGCATGCATTGTTTTCGTCACTATCGTGGTGCACTCCCTGAGGCACCGTGCCAAAATTTTTGGGAAAGTCCTCTTCCGACTGTGCGCGGCCTCTTTGTGTTCCCCGCGCTAAGCCGTTAGAAGCAGGACCGCGCGCGAGCGCCTTCCATTCGCTAGATGGCGGCTCGCCAGTCCGAATATATTGCGCCAGCATTGGTTCCTACATTATGGGAGGCATGATGGGAGTGGGCGAGGCCCGCTGACTCGGTCGACCTGGCAAACTCGATCCTCCCTCATCATGACAATCATCACCCTCATCATCATCATCAGCATCATCAGCATCGTCAGCATCAGCATCAGCATCATCAGCCGCATCATCATCAGCATCATCAACATCATCATCATCAACATCATCATCATCATCATCATCATCATCATCATCATCATCATCATCATCATAATCATCAGCATCATCATCAGCAGCAGCATCAGCAGCATCAGCATCCTCATCATCACCATCATCATCAGTAGTAACATCATGACCACCACCACCACCTCAATCATCAGCATCATCAGGATCATCATCATCGCTTCTATCAGCAGAATCATCATCAGTATCATCATCAGCATCACCACCACCATCATCAGCATGTTCACCATCATCACAGGCAGCAACAACAACAATAGCATCATCAGCAGCATCAGCATCAGCATCTGCGTTAGCATCACAATCATCAGTATCGGAATCGTCAGCATCAACAAGATCACAATAGTTATACATAATGTTCACCGCAATCAAAATATTAATCAGCATCATCCGTATGTTCATCCTCATCCGTATCATCACCATCATGGCATCGCCACCAGCATCGTCATCATTATCGTCCCCAGCATCATCAGCATCATCAGTATCATCATCAGCATGATCAGCAACATCCTCATCCTCACCATCGCCAATGTCATCGTCACCGTTAGCATCACCATCATCATCAGCATCATCGGCACATTGATCATCATCATTGTCACCACCACCACCACCACCACCATCATCATCATCATCAGCATCATCATCATCATCATCATCATCATCATCATCATCATCCATATCAACATCATCATCATCATCAGCATCATCATCATCAGCATCATCATCATCATCGTCACCATCAGCATCAGCTTCATCATCCTCGTCATCGTCATCGTCATCGTCATCAGCATCAGCATCATCCGCATCAGCATCAGCATCCGCATCAACCTCAGCATCATCATCATCGGCAGCAGTATCATCATCATCAGCATCATCATCATCATCATCATCATCATCATCATCATCATCATCCTTATCCGCGCCATCGTCATCATCATCATCAGCATCATCCCCACCACCATCAGCATGATCATCAGCATCATCATCATCAGCAGCATCACCATCACCATGATCATCATCATCATCATCAGCAGCAGCAGCATCAGCATCAGCATCATCGTCATCCCCCCCTGCGCCTACCACGCACGTGGGATGAGAAGGCAGAGGAGGAGGAGGAGGAGGAGGAGGAGGAAGAAGGGGGTTGAGGCGAGGTGGGAGGAGCAGGAGGAGGAGATGGAGGATGGGGAGTAGCTGGAGGCTGGCGCACGTTTGAAGAACGTTGACGTTGATGTTCGGCGGACCTCACGGGCAAAGAACCATCCTGACAGTTGCATGCCAGGACCCAGCGCGAGAGCCAGGTCCACATCACGTTGCCCAGCGGACCCTCGGAGACAAGGAAAGACCACAAGCCATTGGAGACCTGCAAATTGGCACCACCACCAAGACAGGTGGTTACCTCAAGAGGAAAACGACTCTGGATTTCGGTGGTGGTGTTAATCTCTCGGCCACCTAAGAGGCCCGAATCCGACAAATCATCACCGAGATGAAGATCATCTCTCCTCGGTGGAGGCAACCTCCTATCCGCCTCCGAGCCTCTGGGCACGGAGCGGGCGTGTTCTCGAGCCTAATCCTCTGAGCCTCAGTCCTCAGTCCTGAACCTTCGCGAGGGCCCAGACCCCAAATTCCCAAATCTGTTTGGGCTTGCCGAGGTTCCCCTGGGCTCTGGGAAGCGGTGTCACGGTGTCGTGTGACATTTCGGGCCCAAGAGGGCCCCAAGACGGGCCCAGAGGGCCCCAAGAGGCCCTCAGGACGGTTCAAGAGGGCCCCGAGTTGCCGAGCCCAAGATGGGCCTCAACATGGCCCAAGAGCCCCCCAAGACGCCCCAAGAGTGTTCCAAGAGGCGTACAAAGAGGGCCCCCAAACGCAACATTCACTGATTTATACCATGCGTGTTTGAAGTTTTTCGGCCTTCTCGCCTTTTCGGCTTTCCGACTCTCCAAGACGGCCCAAGAGGCCCACAAGATTGCATCCCGACGACCCCAGAGGCCCCCAGGATGCCCACAAGACAGCTCAAGGCGGCCCCAAGACGGCCCAAGAGGCGCCCAAGACGGCCCCAGAGGCCCCAAAGACAGCTCGAAGAGGGGCCCCAGATGGGAGAACCCCGCGTACATTTCAAGACCTCGGCCCCGAGGGGCCGGACCACAGGAGGCCCCAAGAGGCCCCCAAGAGGCCCCGAAGAGACCCAAAGAGGCCCTCAAATGACCCGAAGACTCCCCAAGAGACCCAAAAACAGCCTTCAAGAGACCTCAAAACGGCCCCCAAGAGGCCCCCGTGAGGCCTCCTGCGACATCCCAACGAACATCCTCGAGGCCTATGGCGAACAACCCGGGCCCTGTGGCGGGATATGGTGGCGGACGAGCAGGAAGAAAAGGAGGATGAGGAAGGAGGAGGACGAGGAGGAACAGCAGCAGCTGGAGTGGAAGAAGCGGGAGGAGCAGGATGACCAAGGAAAGGCGGTGTTGGTGTCTGTGCCAACCTCTGGGCCGCCGAAAGGCCTCCCGCGAGATCCCAACGAACATCCTCGACGCCTATGACGCACAACCCAAGCACAGTGGCGGGATGTGCCAAAGGCCATGGGATACTGGTGCTGGTGTCTGCGCCCAACCTCATGCCATCGCTCGGGCGTCCGTGCATGCTTCGGTTCCGCGCGTGCATGTCTCGCAAGATGACAAGATGACCGAAGGCCCCCGCCGAGAACAAGTGCACACGTCCGAGCGATGCCGAGACCTCCAGGCCGCCGAACTTGCCTGGCGAACGCCTCCGGCCAACACGCACTCACAGGGCGCGTCGGGGGAAGAGGCCGCGCGCACCGCGGGCGCCCGCGGGAAGCTCTTGCCTGCGCGCCACCAGGACTGTCGCGCTCGGGCCACACCATAAATGCGACGTGGTGAGGAAGCCAACGTCGTGAAATTGGAGCATGTTTCGGCGGGGGGCAGCGGCATGTACTTCGCACTTCTGTAGGGTGGGGGGGGGACGGGGGCAGATCCCGGCGGCTCGAAGGTGGTGGGGGGACCTGAGGGGAGGGACCCCAGATGTCATCGGCGCGCCCAGGGGGGGAAATGGGAAGGGGCGGGCTTTCTCAGACGTCAAAGAAGTCCTCGGGCAAAAGGTACGGAACGCTTCTCAGAAGGCGCGAGGGCTTCTGCGAAGCCCCGCCGCCTTCCGAGAAGGCCTTTTTCCTTCTCACGTTCCCCCCCTCGCTGGCCACCGAATGTTCCTTCCAGTGGGCTGCGGCCAGCGGGGTTTAATGACTGCGGCTCCAACTGCCCGTGCTCTCGCCGCTGCCCGCGCCGCCCGCCCGCGCCGCCTGCCCCTGCCCCTCCCGCCGGGTCCGCCGACCCCTCCTGCCCAGCACGCCGACAACCTGGCCAGACAGCGACAGCAAACGCACCGGCGCAGTCTCCTCGCGCCGTCCCCCGCGCCGCGCCGAGGCGTGCGCGCCCCGGGGGTGGCGCCCAGACCCCGGGGCCCTGTCCCCCGTGCGGGCCACGGGGCTCTCGACGCGGCGCAGCCGAGGGAGAGCGACCGGGGCCCCCGAGGAGGAAAGCATCTGAGACCGCCAACACGACGTCCAGGCCTGACGGCAGCCATCGCCATCGTCGCCGCCGCCGTCGTCGCGAGCGTCGCCGCCGGCGTCGGCGACCCACCGTGATCGTCGTCGTCACCATCGGTGTCAGCATCGGTGTCGGCACCGCCACGCCCCCCCTCTCACGGCCGATTGGCACCCCCCTTCTCACACACAACATGATCGTCGATGTGATCAAAATGATTGCCCTTTGTTCCTCAGGCTGCGCTCGGCCTCCTGGCATCGCTGCCGCTGGGCTGGTCTGCCTGCGTATGGCTCTGTAACGTGGGGGGTCCAGATATCCCAGAAACCGAACCAAAGAGGACGAGGAGATCCAATGTGTGGTCACAACACGCGACGGAAGACACTAACCCTGCGGAAAGTCCGCGCGAGCCCTGCACAATCCTCGGACTGCCTCTATTGCACAGCATGCGCAAACAGTTTCCCACGAGACAACAGATGCGTCTATGTTCCTGGAGGGGGCAACCCACAACAAATCTGCGCAGGCCCTGCAAGTCATCTGTTGGTTCGGACAGGTGTTCCGTGCTCCTGATGGTGTTCCTACGCGCCGACGGCTGCGCCACTGGTTGCGGCTTTGCACACGAGACGGTACCACGCACAACTATCGGGACAAGCCCTCTACGAAGCACCCCGAGAGCACCGACAAGCGATGCAGGGGCTAGACCAACAACAATAACCGCAACCCTCCCGATCATACTCCTCGTGTGTGTGCTGGCTTTCCTTCTCGTCCCACCACTCCTCATGTATATGTCCAATCGCATCCCAAAATCTACTCATTACATCTGGTCCTACTCCTCACTCAGCGGACCTCAGGTGCGTCTGGCCAAGCCAGGCTCAGCCGACGCACGACAACAGACGTCACCCCACGGCTGGGCCAGAACAGGAAGAGCGGGCGGAGGAGGAGGGAGGAAGAGGGGCAACGAAAGGCGAGCTCCCTCCCTCCCTCATTCCTCCTCCTTCTCATCATCATTCGCCTCCTCATCCTCTCCCTTCCTGGCCCATCCCTCCCTCGCTCTACTGCTCCTCCGTCCTCCATCCTCCCCCCATCATCCCTCCTCCATCCCTCTGCTCAGGGGGTGGAGAAGGAGGAAGAAGACAGCGTAAGGAGACGAAGGAGAAATGAGGAGGCCAATAAGCACCATAATTTCAGAACGCTTCCTCTCCTCCGATCTCTCCTATCCTCCTCCTCCCCCTCCGCCTCCTCCTCCTCTCCTCCTCCTCCTCCTCCTCCTCCTCCTCCTCTCCTCCTCCCCCTCCTCCTCCCCCTCCTCCTCCTCCTCCTCCTCCTCCTTCCTCCTCCTCCTCCCTCCTCCGCCTCCTCCTCCTTCTCCCCTCCCCTCCTCCTCCGCCTCCTCCTCTGCCTCTCCGCCTCTTCCTCTCCTCCTCCTCCTCCTCCTCCTCCTCATTCTCCTCCTCCTCCTCCTCCGCCTCCTCCTCCTCCTCCTCCTCCTCCTCCGCCTCCGCCTCCGCCTCCGCCTCCTCCTCCTCCTCCGCCTCCGCTCCGCCTCCCTCCTCCTCCTCTCCTCCTCCTCCTCCTCCTCCTCCTCCTCCTCCTCCTCCGCCTCCTCCTCCTCCAGCGAATCTCCTAGAGATACGCTGTGCAGGGTCCGCGACTCCTTAGCCGCTGAGGAGGACGAGGCGCCGTTGCGGTCTGGTCCTGCTTTTTCAAACGGACCGAGCGATTCCGACAAAGCTCGGTCAGACCTCGCCTGCATTCCCTCTGCTGCAGGCGAGAGTACGGGGATTTCCGCTCAGGAGGCGTGGGCGTGGATCCCCCAAAAAAACATCCTCCTCCTCCTCCTCCTCCTCCTCCTCCTCCTCCTCCTCCTCCTCCTCCTCCTCCTCCTCCTCCTCCTCCTCCTCCTCCTCCTCCTCCTCCTCCTCCTCCTCCTCCTCCTCCCCCTCCCCCTCCCCCTCCCCCTCCTCCACCACCTCCACCTCCTCCTCCTCCTCCTCCTCCTCCTCCTCCTCCTCTCCTCCTCCTCCTCCTCCTCCTCCTCCTCCCCCCTCCGTCCCTCCGAAACCTTCCGAAAGGCTGTTTTGAAGCTCACTGCAGATTGATCAAGAAGATGCTGCTGTTGATGCTCATCCTCCTCCTCCTCCTCCTCCTCCTCCTCCTCGTCCTCCTCCTCCTCCTCCTCCTCCTTCTCCCCCATCTCCCCCATCCCTCTGTCCCTTCTCGCGGTAAAAGCCCTGGGCCCCTCCCTGCGAGAGAGGGCGCGTGGGCGTGAAACTCCTGCGGACAAAGGCGGCTACGCGCTTCGGCGAGCCACGGAGGAGGGCGAGGATGAGGTGGAGAAAGATCGTTCACACGTCACAAACAATCACAATAATGCTCGCTACCGTGGATCCCAATCAGTGGGTTACTGAAGTGTGTATACGTAAGCTACGTGGCGTCGCGTAAGTTTCGTGATGCACGTGGTGCGCAAGTAAACGAATACTTCATAGAAAGGCCCCAAGAGAGGCCAGGCAGGCCCAGGCGGGGTAACTCGTAGGGACCCCTGGAGACCTCCTCCTCACAAGATGGCTCTCAAGACGCCCAGGATAACCCGAAGATACCTCCACTTAGCTCTCAGAGCCTCGAAAAGCAACCAGCAGCTCTGAAAAAGCTCCGAAGAGGCCGTCCAAGAGGCCTCCAAGAGGCCTCCAAGAGGCCTCAAAGGAGCCGCGTAGCAGACGCGAAGGAAGAGGGGACAAGCCAGAGACAACTACACGCAGGCAGCACGACGGGGCGCGGCAAACAACACATACGAAATGAAGCCGCGCATCTCCTCTGATGGGGGATGGCGGAACGGCGTAAGCCTCTGAAGTAAGGTGTATGCATAAATGCATGCACATAATCTGTACAAGGTTTTTTCGCCACCCTCGGTGAGCTGGTCTGTGTGTGCGCCGCTTCCGTGTGCCGCACTGCCCACATTCAGGTGCTGCGCGGTGCCAATATGAGACGCCAAATAGGCGAGCACCGTCTAGGTTCTCAGCGTATTTCAACCAATACCTGATGTTTGGAACTTTGGACATTTTGGTGTGTGAATGATGGTGTGGACGGGCTGTGGTGTGAGCTGTGCGGTGCACGCTATGTGGTGCCAGGTAGGAGGTGCAAGCTGTGGTGCAGATGATCTTTACCCATGAATTGACACATCCCGCGCTCTTGCAAACATCCCACCCACCCACCCGCAATTTGGTTTGCAAAATCTCTTAAGAACGTGACGGTGGGTACCAAATGGTACTTGGCAACGACAGCGACGCCGACGACGACAGCGACAACGACGACGACGCCGCCGCCGACAACGACTACGACGACACCGACGATGTCTCCAACGACTTCGACGACGCCAACACCGACGACGACACGACGACGACGACGACGACGACGACGACGACGACGACGACGACGACGACGCCGACGACATCCTCTTCTTCTTCTTCCTCCTCCTCCTCCTCCTCCTCCTCCTCCTCCTCCTCCTCCTCCTCCTCCTCCTCCTCTGTATCCTCCTCCTCTGTATCCTCCTCCTCCTCCTCTGTATCCTCCTCCTCTGTATCCTCCTCCTCCTCACCTTCGCCGCGGGGAGGCCCCCGCCGCTGCCTCGGCGCAGGCGGCGCCTGCCGTGCCGGCGGCCGCCCTGGCAGCGGTGCGGCCGCCAGCGGCCTCCGCGCGACGGCGCGGCGCCGGTGGCCGCGTGGCCGTGCCGTTGGCGGCCGCAGGCCGTCGGCCGCAGGCCGTCGGCCGCAGGTCGTCGGCTGCGGGGCGTCGGCCGCAGGCCGCCGCGCCGTGCTCAAGACACCGAGCAGCACTCCTTGACCGGCCGGTCGGCGGCGGCCGCCTCCGGCGCGGGGCGCAGGTCCGCCGCCTCCGGGGCGACGGGGGTGCAGCGCGACCTCGGGGGCACCCCGACTCCGGCCCGACGAGGCAAGGGTAGCAGTATGGTGATATGGGTGCCTTCTCCTCCTCTGGTCGCCCCCCCTCCTCCAGGGCGCGGCATGCGAAGCACAGGAAGCGATCCTCGCATGAAAGACGCGCGTATTGACGCACGCAGCACATGTCTTCCAACTTCGAAAGCGAAAGGGGAACAGGGCTGAACGCGTTGGCAACGCGCTGCACGATGCACTGGCCTCAGTGATACCTCTCAGTTTTTCTGGCCTGCACCTATACCCCGTAGATCTGCAGTCCGGACCCCGTCCCTTCCTGCCCTTCGCCCCTCGTCATCGAGCCGCCCCCGCCTCCGCATCCCGCTCCATGGCACCTGGCGCCGCCGCCTGGCCGCTCTTCCGCCGCCGTCGCGCCGTCGCCATCGAGCCAACGGGCCGCCATCGCGGGCCCGACGCTGGAGATATCTGACCACCCCAACCCCAACCCGAAGTCCCAAATTCCGGCTTAGGGGGCGTATGGGTTCCATCTGTGTGCGTTCCATGTTCCGGGATGCCCCCCCCCCACCGTGGGAATGACGGGCAACTTGGGGCCTCCGGGTTGGGTTCGGGGGTGTTGGTGGGTAGTGAACGATCTGATCTTGTCTCTGCCGGCGGGCTTTGCCTCGATTTTGGCGCCCAGAGGGGCGTCTTCGTCGGGCCCCGGGACAATCAAAAATGGATCTGGGGCGAAAGACTGGCCCTGGAGAAGCGGTCGAGACCTCGGGCCGCGGATGGAAGATTTCGGTCTGCAGACATCAAGGCATGATCGGGCAGCATCGCGTCGGGCAGCTGGGCTGGACCGCTGGAGCGCGCTCCAGGTGCACAGCAGCGCCACGCAGGCACGGGGCCGTCGGGCCGCAAGAACATCGGATCCGAGATCGGATCGGTCAGCACGGGGGAAACGGGTCCTAGACCTTGGGGCCTTCCCCCAGGACGAGACCTTCATCCCGAGCCGTTTTCTGACAAGCCCAGAGCCCGTGGAGGGCCCCGAGAACCCCAAAACGGCAACAAGAACTATGAATCCGCTTCCGTCAGGTCCTGTTGCCCCCCTGGCGACCCACCTATTGGTCGCCGGCGCTGGCGGTCGTTTAGCGCGGAATCGCTCATGTTGCACGAGGGGCAGAGGCAAGGATAGGGGCGGCCACGGGGGGAGGCAGAAACAGAAGCGCGACGCGGCTCCGGCATCGGCGAGCCGGGCACACGCTTCTGCTCCGTCCCCGTGTTCCTCTTCCCTCCCTCCCTTCTCGTGATCTTCCCCCTCCTCCTCCTCCTCCTCCTCCTCCTCCTCCTCCTCCTCCTCCTCCTCCTCCTCCTCCCTCCCTCCTCCCTCCCTCCCTCCCTCCCTCCCTCCTCCCTCCCCCCTCCCTCCCTCCCTCCCTCCCTCCCTCCATCCCTCCCTCCCTCCTCCCTCCCTCCCTCCCTCCCTCTCCCTCCCTCCCTCCCTCCCTCTCCCTCCCTCCCTCCTCTCCCTCCCTCCCTCCCTCCCTCCCTCCCCCTCCCTCCCTCCCTCCCTCCTCCTCCTCCTCCTCCTCCTCCCCTCCCTCCTCCCTCCTCCTCCTCCTCCTCCTCCTCCTCCTCCTCCTCCTCCTCCTCCTCCTCCTCTCCTCCTCCCTCCTCCTCCTCCTCCCTCCTCCTCCTCCCTCCTCCTCCTCCTCCTCCTCCCTCCTCCTCCTCCTCCTCCTCCTCCTCCTCCTCCTCCTCCTCCTCCTCCTCCTCCTCCTCCTCCTCCTCCTCCTCCTCCTCCTCCTCCTCCTCCTGCTCTCCTCCTCCTCCTCCTCCTCCTCCTCCTCCTCCTCCTCCTCCTCCTCCTCCTCCTCCTCCTTTTCCTCCTCCTCCTCCTCCTCCTCCTCCTCCTCCTCCTCCTCCTCCTCCTCCTCCTCCTCCTCCTCCTCCTCCTCCTCCTCCTCCTCCTCCTCCTCCTCCTCTTCCCCTCCCCGCGCAAGCCGGGGGCCAGCTGCAGGACTGGCGGAGGGCGGCGGGGGGAGTGGGCGCCCTGGTCCCCTGGGGGTCCCTCGTCTGGGGGGGGGGGGCACCGGGTGGGAATGGCTCGGGATGCCCCCTGTTGCCAGGCCCCCCTGGCTCGGGGTCCCTGTGTCTCGTCCCACTTGGTGTCCATCCTCATCCTGGGGTCCCCTCGCCTCCTCCCCCGTCCTGCTCCGCCCTACTCCCTCCATCCACTTCCCTTTACTAAAAAATTCTTCCCTGTCGCACTTTCACACGTGTCGGTAGGGCGGGCCGGGCGCTTTACGTGAGACGTCCTCACCGTATATGATCCGGATGCTTGAACTCTGAAGCAGCTACAAAGATGGAGGGGGCGTGTTCTAACAAAGGCTCTCCCCGTAGCGCAGCGACCATTCGTCGTAAATGTTTGCCACCGCTTCAAGTATGGAGGGGGTGGTATCCAAAATGTGGCGTTCGCCTTAGCGCGGAACGCATTCGTTTTCAAAGTTTCCCAAAACTTCAAAGTTGGAGGTGTGGTGTTCACAATGTAGTGACCTCCTTAGCGCCGCGCGCATTTTTTCAAATCCAGAAGAGTTTCAAGACTGGAAGGCGGTTTCTTTTTGAGATGTGGATCTCGTTTTAGCGCCGGGCACGTTCTCTTCATACAATTGCAACATGCTACGAATATTGAGTACCGGCCGTTTTGCCTTAGCGTCGCGCGCAGCACTGCTAAGCACACTCAACAATTTCAAGCATGGAAATAATCATTTCCAAAGCGATGCTCTCCTTAATGCCGCGCACATGTGCTTTAACATGCTGCAACAGCTTGACACATATAGGTCGGGTCTTGCTCAAGGTGACGCGTTAGCCCAAGCGCAGCGCTCATTCGTCTCAAAAGCAAACGAAAGGTGCGAGGTTTGAGCACTGGTTTATGTCCAAATGGTTTTCTAGCCTTAGCGCCGATCACATTCTTCTCTGAACGCAACATTTGGAAAGATGGACAACTGCTTGTTTTCTTTGCAATGTGGTTCTCGCTCGTGACTTCTCACAAAAACCATGGCGGCCCTTCTCAGAATGGAGCTATCGCTTGATATGCCCTCGCCCTTCATGACAGCACGTACGACATTGAGCACAAAATGCAAGGATGGGGGGCGGTCCTTCTTCGGAAGGTGGATACCGCTGGACACACTGCTGAAATATATGATCATGATTTCTCGCGCTACTGAGCATGGGCCGGAAGGGCGTAAGGCAATTCTTTGTTACATAGCAGGGCCCACGCCACATCGGCAACCTCAACTGTGCTGGACTTCTACGGGACGCATTTTGCAGCGAAGAAGAAATATCTCAGGGAAGCACGATGAGGGGACTCAGACTCGGACGGCAAGGTGTCCTGCAGCATCGCTGATGCATCTTTGATTTCTGGGCAGTAATAACTTGTTATTGCAAGTCATAAACCGACGCCCCCAGGCGGGAGTGTCCTGCCGTCGGCGCACCGCGCGATGGCGGGCGCCCGCATGTCCACCCGCCACGCGCCGCCGCTACGTCGGGCGGGCCAGGCCCCGCACGGGCATGCTGGCATGCCGCGCGGCCGTGCGTCGGGGTCCTTCCTCCCTCCGCTCCTCCGTGCACGGTCGTGATGTCTCCTCTTTGCCGCGTGGCCGCGGGGCGGGATATCAAGCACCCGGTCATGTCTGCAGCGCCCCACCTGCCTAGTGTGCACTCTCAAGGTGGGGCGGCTGGCCGGGGTGTGGTCCTCTGTCTGCCAGCGCGCGGCTCTGGACCAACCCTGGGGGCGACGCGCGGGGCGTCCGTTCGCCAGGGTGCGTCGGACGCGACCGCGGTCGCGCTTCTTTTCTGGCCCAGTGTGGCCCCTCGTGGGTGTCCTTGTCTTGAGCTTTTCCCTGCGGGTCAACACCGCTGGTCCTTGGTGACCTACGCGTTGTTTCTCCACCCTGGCGGAGTCTGCTTCACGGCCCTGAGGGGTCACGGCATTGCTATCAAGCCCAGAGTGGCCTCTTACGTCGGCCCAGTGCGACCAACGTACCCATAGGGTTCCCCCTCGCGGGCCCAGAGCGACCCTCGTCTGGCGGCCCAGAGTGGTCATTCAGTAGCAGGGCAGCCGATGCCAGCCCGCATATCTGGCGGCCCTAGAGCGGCCAATCTTCGATAGGGCGGCCGTTGCGGCTTGCCTGACTGCCAGCAGACCCGCGCGTCTCGCTTGGAGGCCCATAGTGGCCAATCGTTGCAAACGTTTCTTTCGCATTCCCAGTGTACAGTCGAGCGCGAGACCCGCAGCGCGCCAGACTCGAAGCGCAAAGGCAGCGAACACCCGCCGTCGGTCGACGGTTTTTGCTCTGGCCGCCGCAGGTTCGCAGCGGCTCCGAATGTCGGGTGAAGTCAGCGGCTTCTGCTTGCTTGCGATGGCGGAGCAGGCTGCGCAGGCGGCGCTCGCGCCGTTCGAGGCGAAAACAGAGAGGGGCCCCTTGGCGCGCACCGCATCCCGCGCGCGGGTCGCGTACGCAGACACAGCGTTGTCGCAGGCGCGCGAGCGGCTTCGCTACCTGCTGGTTAAGGGGGCGGGCCCCAGGTTGCAGGGGCGAGCGCCAGGGGGCCCGCCCCTAGCAATGCCAGCACCACCTGCCAACGAGAGCTGCTGGTCGCCAGTCCGACTCGGAGCAGTCGGCCCTCGGTTAGTAAGGCTGGAGCAGGTGTGGGCTGAACTGCGCTTCGCCCTGGCCCAATGCGCACCGCGTTTGCCGCGCGACGTCTGCCATATCATAATGGGCTACGCTAAGCCCCAGATCGTCTCTGCGCCCGTGATACGCCACCGTCTAATTGACAATCCAGACAGCGGCGATGAAGCGCACTTCCGCCGGGCAAAGCTGCGAGCGCGCCCGCCAGCGCGGGCCGCGGGCGCCTAGGGCGGCGCACGCGACCACAACGCTTTTAACAAACGCGCGCGCTCGTGCCGCGCGTGTCGCCCCAGTGTGGATTTGCGCGCTCCCTCCCGCAAATGGAGGCCGCATAAGGGTCGCTGCGCGGGCTACTAAGTACGCCGTGTAGCGATGTCGTCTGACGACGAGGCGCCGTCAACGCAGCCCGCCTCATGTCGCGAGACGCGTCACATTGGCCCTTTTTGCGTGTTCTCACTGTCGCGCGCGCGGGTGGCGGGAGCATCCAGCCCACCAGCGCGATCGCAGCAGATCGTCGCCACGGAGGCGCACATCTGCCGCAGGGCCCTCAGGCAGCCCCTCGATGGAGCTGACGGCCACGGTGCCGCTTGGGCCGTGCGCACGCAGCGCGAGGATCGACCAGCTGGCCAGCGCCTGCCCGCTCGGTAAGACGCGTGACCCGCGCTCACGGCCATAAGCGGACCAGGTTTCCGCAGGCATCTCGCGTTGCGTTCCCGGCGCCGCCGTTCCCCCCCCGCGTTCGGGGCGCGCGCGTTCGTTTTGCGTCTGCGAAGCAGCGGACCAAGTATCTGCAGGCACCTCGCTCGTGTTGCTACCGGCGTCGCCGTCTTTCAGCACGCGTGTTGAGTGCGCTGCGTTGCAGTCGGCCCGCCGCGTGATCCCCGCGTGTGCGAGCAGTGCGACGCTGGTGTTTTCTGGCTTCTTTGTTCGCGATGGCGGACGGACCGCTGCTGAGCTTTCTGCGCCAAGACCCCGTGTTCGGGGCAGAATGGTCGGACATCGAATACAAGGCTGCGATTGACTGCCTAGGCGCTAATAAGCTGCTGACGCCGGCACAGCTGGCGAACATTCGGCTAGAAGAACTGCCAGGCTCGGAGGGCCTGCAGCGGGCGTGAAAGGCGTGCTCCGCCGCGCGCTGGAGCGCGCCACAACTGCGGGTAAGCAGGTAGCGTGCGCGAGCGCGCCCGGCGAGCCCCCCTGGTCTGCACGCTCGCATCGGGGCGGAGGCCAATGTGGAGATGGCCGCCCCCGTACACCACGTAGACGTGGGCGCTGAGTTGGCGACGATTACGTTGAACGGCCTCAGCCAGACGATCTGGCCGAGGCGCGCCCTCACGTGTGCGCGCCAGCGGCGGTGACAGCGGTCGCTGCCATGCACAGGAGCGAGAAATGTGATCGGATGGCTGCCGAGGTCGCACGCGCGAGAAAAAGGGGCTGCGCGAATCCTTTCGTTTACTTTGATTTGCGCGGCTTTCTCCCGACCTGGGCCGCGAGCGCCCACGGGGTCGACGACGCAGACGCCAACGGAGTGACGGCTGAGTGCGGCAGTAAAGGTCAGCGCGCGTTGTCGTGGGCCGAGTTTCACCTCGCCTACGACGCATGGGCGATTGCGGCTGCTGCCACTAAGCAGCTATCTTACGCACGCTGCTTGGAGCATAAGCGATTTGTGCTCCAGGTCCGCGACGTGCCAGCGCGCATACGCAGCGGCGCGCGCACCCGTTGAATTTCGCGAGGTGGCCTTGGAAGCTCCGCTCGCGGGCCGCAAGGCGGGGCTCGGGCTCCTGCACGACAAAATCGTCCGAAAGAGCGGGGCCGAGCGCTCGCGACAGAGCGGCGTCGATAAGTTCAATATTGAGGAGGCCTCGAAAGGGCTCGACGCGTTGTCCCTGCGGTCTGCCGAGAACGTCTTCGACCGCGCAGCCAAGGTCGCCCGCGCGTGCCGGGGGCGTCGCGCGTCGCGCGTGACAGTTGCGTTTGCAGGCGCAGGGGCAGGCCGCCCAGGCCTCGCCCGCGGGCAATGGCCGCGGCAGTGGCCGCGCCGCGCCGAACAAGGGCGCGGCGGAGACGCGCTCTTCGCATTCCGGTGCGTCCTGGCACAGCGGCGGCTGGGGCCGATCTACGTGGAAGACGGGCGCGGGGGGCAGCTCGAAGAGGCCGGCGCCCGACGCGCCGCGCGCGCCACCCCGGCCCGCGAAATGGGCCAAGAAGTAGGGGAGCGCTTGACGTCCCCGATTCGCGGCGCCCTCGCAATGTTTGCGCGGTCGCGCCATTCGCTCCGCGGCCGCGCGCGCGGCAGGCGCTGCTGCAGATAACGCGGGCGGTGTCCGTGACCTGCGCGGCTTTCCTGCCTGGCGCAGCGCGCCGGCCTCGCGCTGAGGCAGTTTGACGCATTCGCCTGCGGTTACATTTCTATGAAGAGACGGCCATTCGCGCGCGGCCCGCCCCAAGGCACGCAGCGCTCCTGCTCGCGCGCATGGCGCGGCGCGCGGCGTTGCACGCAGGTCTGGTCTCGCCTTATCCGCGGTGGGTGCACCCGTGGAAGGCGCGCAAGCATCCCGCAGAGGCCAGGGCTTCTCGTGCGAGGCCCTGCTCGGCTTGGGGGTGCGCTACCAATGCTCTCGCGCCCTCGTCCTGCCCACGCGCATTGGTGGAGTGTGGCGGGTGGCATCGGTTGCCACCGCAAACGCGCGCATCGGCGGCGTCGCGCCTCTCGTGGAGTCAGCGGCGACAGAGTTTTGTTGCAAGAAAGGACGCGCAGGGGCTCACGGTTGCGCAGCCTTCGCACTCTTGCATCATGGTGGTGCGGCCACAACGGTCAAGCATCATACCAGCGCCGCCGCCGCCGCCGAAACGACGTTGCACGGCGAAGGGCGCGCCGCCCGCACCGGCGCCGCCGGCGCGGGACGGCGCAAAGTGCGCCCTCAAGCGCGACTTCATACGTCAGGCCCAAGGCAGGACATACGAATTTGAAAAGAAGATCCCGTTGGCGACAGACGTCTCAGACGCGGCGCGCTGGATCAGTGAGCGCACGCCCGGCGCGGTCCGGCGAGCGCGCGAAGAAGCCGTTTGGCGCATTGAAGCTCGGGCCCGCCAGCTCGAGCAGAGTGGCGCCATCGAGGCGTGGCACCGCGGCGCAGACGAAGGCGCTCGCGGGGTCGCCTAGCATGTCAAGGGGCCGCCGCTTGCAGAGTTGGCGGCCAACATTGGACACATTGATCGCGAATGCGTGGAGTTCTTTCGTCAGGCGTGCCCACGTGCCGCCGTCGTTTGCCATCGCGCGCCCGTCGCGCGCGAGGGGGCGCCCCTGCTGGGTGAATTACCAGCGTCGGGCATCGGCGCGCCTGCTACATTTTCGCAAGAGAAGTCCACCGAGGTTCTTTTGAAGGGCGCCCGGGCGGCAAACAAGCGTCTGCTCGCGCGTTTACGCTCCGACCCCAACGCGCAAGAGTTGCGGGACCTCACGGATAAAGATTTCCGACGATGGAGGATGCGAGCGCCCGAGGGTCTGTCAGACCTCGACTTGGGCAGTATCACTCTGGTGCCCCGGTTCGGGGTAGCACAGGGTGTCAGGAGCGACGGCGCCCGCAAGGCGCGCGCGCGCGCCCGCGCGAAGCGTTGTTTAAAATTTGTCGTGCGCGCGCACTTCGCGGCAGGTTCGCGCGGTGGACGATTGCTCCATTGCCGGCATCAACACCCCAACGCGTCCGCGTGAGCGTATGCGGCACGAGACAATTGATCACCTATACCTGCTTCGCCGACCATTCACTGAAACGGTGGCCGCTGCGTCGCGAGGGCGCAAGGGCCAAGCGCGCCCGGGTTGCAGGCATCCGCTGTGCCGCGCTTGTTTAAGCTCGACATCGACGCCGCCTTCCGGAGGCTTCCGCTGCGACCTGAGCGTCGGGCTTTGATTAGGGTCATATTCCGTTACGAGGATGAGGTCACGGCGCATGCTCACTGCGCGTGCCCATTCGGGGCAGGCGCGTCGTCCGCTCTCGGCACACACCGCGTCGCACTTGTCCCCCGCGCAATTGCATGCGTTCAAAACTGGGAACGCGTTGGCGCCCTCATATGCGCGATTCTACGCCGTGTACTCCACGCGGCGATCCTTCGTTACGTGGACGATATGTTCGGCGCCGAAAGGTGGGCCGAGCCGCGGGGTGTCACGCGAGCCGGCCGATCGGTCGCCGTCACGCGCCGCGCGGCAGGTCGAACGCCTGCTGGATTGCATCGCACGCATCGTAAGATGCTTATTGGGCCGGTCCGCGCTGGCAGACGAGAAGATTTCCTGTGCTGTCCCGCTCGGTATCCTGGGACTTCGCGTCGACCTCTCATCGGAGGGGATGTCGTGCGTTCCGCTGCCCGACAAGATCGCTAAGTGGACAGCACGTATCACGTTGGCACTCGTTTCGGGCATCTTACGCGCAGGCGTGGACCCAGTTTGCGGCCCGCCGCGCAGCGTCGCGGCGCGCGCGGCCAGGTGACGCGAGCAAACTCGCGGGCGCACTAACCTGGGCATCCCCGATAACATGTTCAGTCGCGCGGGGCGCGCCATGCTCAGGTGTGTTTTTCTGTACCGTGCGCCGGCAGCGCACCCATTTGCCACGCCCACGTTGCGGCAGGCCGATCTACGCGCAGGCACATCGCAGCTCTCCCGACATGCCGCAAGCGCCACGGCTAGTGCTGCGGTGATGGTTGATCGTGCTGGGCGGCGAGCTGGCACAGTCACGAAGGTGGTGCGACGAAGCGGCGGGCCCCGTGGCCCATCTGTTGTGCGACGCAGCCAGCCGCCCGCCCATGGCGGCCGCCGTACTGTTCGTTGACAACAAATGCTACTGGACGTGCATGCCACCTGCCGCCCGGCACGGCTGCGCAGGTCAGCGTCAGTTTTGGTCGCGACGCGCGCGCACGCGTGCGCCGGGATCTTGAAGGCGTTCCAGCCCAGGGAAGATAATCAAATCATGGGCTTGGAAATGCTGAGCATTGCCCTGGGCTTGTGCTCGTTTGAACACCTGCTCCGCCGTCGGCGCGTCGCAATCTGGTCTGACAACACAGGCGCGCAGGCCGCCGCTGGCAGCGGCGCCGCGCGCGCGTTCGATCACGCTTGTCTCGCACACGGCCTCTGGGTCAAGATTGCGCAATTGCGGTGTCTAGCACGTGTGGAGCGGGTGCCGACAGACGAAAATATCGCAGATGATCCGTCCAGGGGTGAGTTCGGGCTACTGCGGCAGCTCGGTGCAGTGCGAATTGATCCGCACCTGGACGAGGCGTTCTGCACGCCAGCGTCATGGACGTCGATGCTCATCCCGACAAGGTGAGCCAGCGCTCGCAGCACGGCTACGCTGCGAGGCAGCCGAAACTCGGCGTCAGCTATCGGGTATCTCGCGGCGCGCGCCACGGTTGACGCGCGCCACTCAGCAGGGGCTCACACCGCAAGGTCCACGCGACCTAGCCTGCATCGCTATGTCTCACGACGATTCCGCCGCTCAGCTGAGCAATGTTCTGCCCAGAGCGTCACGTGCTGATATCGACGCGGTTTGCTCTTGCCTGCGGTTTAACGGGATGACGCGCTGGCAGCACCTCGAGGGCGCGCTGTTCGATGACTTTCTGGGTCGTGAACGCCTTTCTGTCACCGCAGCGACAGCAGTGCGAGAGCTGCTGGCGCGCCCGCAAGGCGGCGTGCACCGCGGGCGCGCGGGTCGCGCGCGCGCGCCGCGCGTATTCTTAAGGACGACGGGCGAACGCCAGGCCCAACGGTGGCGAGGCGGCGCGGGCACGCCCGTCGAGTCAAGGCTCTGCGAGCTCGGCTTCTTCATCGTCCTCTTCCTCGAGTGCGCGGTTATGGGCACTCCGCGTGGTCCGTCGCAGACCGCTTTTCTCCGCGCGTTGCACGCGCGCGACGTCTTCGCGCGCGGCCACGCGCGCAGGGCATCCCAGGGTCGGCGCCGCCACCGGGGCCTCCACCCGCGATGCTTGCGGCCCGTCGGCGGCGCAGCCGCAGCTCGGCAGCGGACCCAGTGGCAGCGGCACGCCGTGCGCTACGCACGGCAACGGAAGGTTTCGTGCGTCAGAAGGGCGATCCGCGTGGCGAGATCGCGAAGGCCGCCGCAGCCGTCACGTCGCCCGAGGCGGGGCGGGCGCGGGCCCAGGTTGCCCGCAACAGCGCCCTGCTCGGACCGCGCCCACGGTCACTACCGCAGGTTCGCAGCGGCTTCGAATGTTGGGTGAAGTCCGCGAGCGACGTCTTGCAGCGCAAAGGCAGCGAACTCCCGCCGTCGGTCGACGGTCTTTTGCTCTGGTCTACGACGTTCAGGTGTCGCGCGACGTTCTGCAATTACCTTTCGGATTTGAAGAAGGCATGCCACGTCGCGCGCGTGGCAGACGCAGCGTTCACGCACGCGTCGCTGGCCGGCGCCAAGCTGGCTATCGAGAAGCGTTCGGGTTGGTCGGCACGACCCCGCATGGCGGCCCGGATGCACGCGCTGGAACAGCTACTGGAACGCCCAGGCGCGTTACCAGAGGGATCCGGGCTGGGTCTCCTCTTCGCGACCGCGCACGCGTTTCTACTTCGCCTCCCGTCGGAAGCGCCGGTCATCCAACGGGCCGCCTCGCTCGACGACGCGTCACATATACGCGCGGGCCTTTTCATCGGCGAAGAGGCGGCCGTCTCATCGCTCGCCCGACGGAAGAACCGGGAAAGACGGACAACTATTGTGCGCAATTGCTGGTGTCAGCGCTCACGCGCCACGTGCCCCGCACACGCTCTCGGCGCGCGGTTCAACTCGCAGTCCGTTGGAGAGACCCCGTGGGCGGGCTGGTGCGCCACGGGCGTGCGCAACGCGCTGCGGTCGGCACTGCGTCACACGGGAGTAGTTAACGCCGACGCCTACGGCACCCACTCGCCCCGTCGGGGCCACGCCCAAGACATTGTGGAGTTCGGCGGCCGAGTCACCGACATCCTGAAGGCAGGTGACTGGCAGATGCCAGCTTGGATGCGCTATCTTGACGTTGAGAAGACGGAGCGCCAGGCCGTCGCCGAGGCGCATTTCGGCGCGTCGCCCAGCGACGACGAGGGTGGGGATTCGGAAACCCCCGGCGTCCAGCGACGTCATTCCACGCTTGGTCGGTGCAAGTAACGTCGCGCCAGGCCCCTTCGCACGCTCGTTCGCCCTCGTTCGGCCCATCGGTCGCTCTCTCGCGGGCCACGCGTCTGCGGCCGTCTCTCTGCCTGGCATTGGGTGGCAGCGTGCCTGCGGGTGCCGCAGGCCCGCTGTGCGGGGCAGCGCTCGGCCTCAGCCCCTGGGTCCGTGGCAGTGGGCATGGTGCCCATGTGCTTCGGCCTGCGCCCTGGCGCGCCAGCCGCCTGCGTCGTCTGGCGCGGTGGGCTGGCGTGTCGGCTGTTGGCGCACGGCCGCGGCCTCACCCAACGTTGTTTGGGCGCCGCATTCCCCCCTCTGGGTGGCATCGCGGTCGAACGTCGCCGCGAAGGAGACTTACGAGGCAGCAATAACTTGTCATTGCAAGTCATAAGTCGACGCCCCCAGGCGGGAGTGTCCCGCCGTCGGCGCACCGCGCGATGGCGGGCGCCCGCGTGTCCACCAGCCACGCGCCGCCGCTACGTCGGGCGGGCCAGGCCCCGCGCGGGCATGCTGGCGTGCCGCGCGGCCGTGCGTCGCCCCCCCCCCCCCCCCTCCGCCCCTCCGCGCGCGGTCGCGATGTCTCCTCTTTGCCGCCCGGCTGCGGGGCGGGACATCAAGCGCCCGGTCATGTCTGCAGCGCCCCACCTGCCTAGTGTGCACTCTTAAGGTGGGGCGGCTGGCCGGGGCGTGGTCCTCTGTCTGCCGGCGCGCGGCTCCGGGCCAACCCTGGGGGCGACGCGCGGGGCGTCCGTTCGCCAGGGTGCGTCGGACGCGACCGCGGTCGCGCTTCTTTTCTCCCACCCACCACCCTCGAGGGGGGGCATGGTACCCATGTGCTTCGGCCTGCGCCCTGGCGCGCCAGCCGCCTGCGTCGTTTGACGCGGTGGGCTGGCGCGTCGGCTGTTGGCGCACGGCCGCGGCCTCGCCCAACGTTGTTTGGGTGCCGCATTCCCCCCTTTGGGTGGCCTCGCGGTCGAACGTCGCCGCGAAGGAGACTTATGCTGGTTTTCCTCGCGGTCCTCCTTCATCCCTTTCCCTTACGTCCCTGTCGGTAGGGCGGGCCCGGCGTTTCGCCTGAGACTCTGACCCTTGACTGCGACTGCGGGGCGACTGTGACCCGCATTGCGCACCCTGCGGGTGCCGCGGGCTTGGGCCGAAGCTGCCACAAACGCTGCACATCTCTTCAAGAATGACCTATGCGTCCCGGGCGAGAGATTCCATCACAGCATGGAGCATGGACGGAATCGCGCGCCCCACGCGCACTGGAGAGTGATATCACTCCTTTCGGGCTCAGTGTCTTCTGGTGACTGGACACAAATTTGAAAAAACATATCGTCAAGCCATCCTCGTTTGGGTTTGCGTGGGCGCCTCGTCGCGTTGAGCTTTGGGCACTGGCGTGCGTCCCATGATAAAACTTGCCACCTCACTTGTACTGGCAGCGTGTTTGAGACCCGTGAAAGCCGTTTTCCTGTTTTCCGTTTTCGCCGCGTGATCCACTCATCGATCTTGAGCATTGATAGACTCGCCTGCCTCCCGCGTACTCCTATCTGCGAGGGCGCGCCGCTGGATCCCCCCAAGGGGGAGAGGGGCCCCCCCCCCCTTCCCCGATCCGTCGTCGGGGAAACGCCACCCCCCCTTCCCCCTTTCCCGGTCCGTCGTCGGGGACCCCCACCCCCTCGCACCCTTTCCTGGTCCGTCGTCTGGGACCCCCCCCTTTCAAAAGGGAGGAGAGGTCCGACCCTTCCCCCCCCCTTTGGCCGCCAAATTCATACCCCCCCCCCCCTCCCACCCTTTCGCCACGGCGCCCCCTGGCTGCGGAACCCGACCCCAACCACCCCTAACGCTGCCACCCCGACCACGCGTAACCCTAACCCCAAACCCTGAACTCAGCCCAAAACAATATTCAGTACTCAATATTCACTACTCACTACCCACTACTCACTACTCCCTACTCACTACTCTCGTCTCACTACTCACTGCTGATTACTCAGTACTCATTACTCCCAACTCGCCACTCACTACTTACTATTCACTATCCAGTACTCAATACTCACTACTTACAAAACACGACTCACTACACACTACTCACTACTCACTACTCACTACGCACTACCCACTAACCACTATCCACTACTCACTAATGAGTACTCACAAACCACTACTCAATACTCACTGCCCGCAATTCATTACTCACTATCCGCTGCTCGCTACTAGCTACTCCCTACTCCCTACACAGTACTCACTGCTCACTACTCACTACTCACTACTCGCTACTCCCTGCTCGCTACTCGCTACCCGATACGCACTATGCATTACCCACTGCGCACTACTCACTACTCACTACTCCCTACTCTCTTCTCACTAAGCACTAGTCACAACTCACTACTCACTGCTCAATACTCACTACTCACGGCTCACTAGTCACTACGCACTACTCTCTACTCCCTACTCCTTACGCGCTACCCACTACTCACTACCCACGTCTCACTTCTCACTACTCACTAGCCACTACTCCCTACGCACTACTCACTACTCACCACTCACTACTCGCTACTCCCTCCTCGCTACTCACTACTCCGTACGAACAACTCACTACTGACTGCTCCCTCCTCACCACTCACGACTCACACTGCCCTACTCGCTACTCACTACTCATTACTCGCTACTCCCTACTCGCTGCTCACTACTCACTACCCATTCCCCACTACCCACTAGTCACTCCTCACTACCCACTACTCACTACTCACTGCGCACTACTCACTACTCACTACTTTCTACTACCTCCTCACTACTCGCTACTATCTGCTCACTAATCACTTTTCACTACTCACTAATTACTACTCACTACTCACTACTCACTACTCACTGCGCACTATCCCGAGGCCAGGCCCCCTCCCCCCCCTTGCGGGAGAGGCCCCTTCCCCGGCCCCCTGTTCGGCGCAAAGGGGGGGAGGGGGAGGGGTCGAACTCCCCCCCCTCCCAGCGCCAAGGGGGGGCCCCCCCCTTGCGGGAGAGGCCCCTTCCCCGGCCCCCTATTCGGCGCAAAAGGGGGGAGGGGGGGGTCGAACTCGCCCCCCTTCCAGCGCCAAGAGGGGGGGGGGGGAGGTCCGGACACCCCCCCTCCCCTTTTAGAGGGGGGGGGGGGAGGGTTCGGACCCCCCCCTTAAGGGGGAAAGTGGGGGGGGGGGGGGGGTCGAGAATCCCACCCCCCCTTTGAAGAGGGGGGGGGGGGGGGGCTTTGCGAGCACCCCCCCCCCCCCTTTTCAAGCACAGGGTGATCCAGTGGCGCGCTTTCCCTATCTACCCAACCCACCCAAAGTTCCAAATGTTACGCGGATTGTGCTGCCGGCGTCAGTTATTCCTACTCGTCTACTTTGCTGTCCACGTATGTTTCGCTGCCAAGTGTGTCTGCAAATTTTTGCGGCGCGGTGCCCCGATAATTAATCCTCGACGTGTGTTTTCCGGCGCGACACCTCTTGCCCCTAAGCTCTACGGCGAAGATCCAAAATTCACAGCCATGCAAACACGTCGGCGCAATGAGTCCACTGAATAAATGCATGCGGCCCCGCAATGAATATCGACGTCCAACAAACAAGTCCATATTGTAAAGAGAAAAAGCTCCGTTTCGCAATCGGAATACGATGTTTCCACTTCAACTGCATGGATGTCGGAAAAACATAGGAACGTGCGGAGATATTTTTGTAAATCCATGCACGAACAAACTCTCGATATCAACGCCCGCGATGTTCACCGCAAAAGCGCTCTCATTTTTTTGTTCCGCGCCGCCGCGACCACTATGTAATCGTTTCGTCGTTTTCAGGTGCACCACCAAACCAACTTGCGCAACTGTTTCGCGCAAGTCGCCTACCATGCGGGCGGCATGTCCCAGAGACGGAAGGTTCGACGAAAAAACGCGCGATAGCATTGGTACTCCAATATTTGCTATCGCCTGCCGTGGTTTTCCTTGTAAGTGATGAACTCCGAACCACCATTGAACAAAAGCGAACTGGGGGGATCACCCTGCAATGTCCCACGCTGAATTTCGAACGTGCTGCTCTTGCAACATGTTCGCACAAATGCTGTTTGATCTCGGTCACGGTCTGGCAGTACTCGGGCACAGACTTCTTCAACTTCCTCGTCAATCAGCGCGGCCCACATGCTCCTGCGAGCAAGGCGGTCGAAGGCTTGTTGGAAATCCACCGTTACTGCCCACAGTTGTACCTGATGTTCGCCTGCCGTTTATCGTAACATCGCACTTGTGCGAAAAATAGATGTCGCCGCTCGCCGCGGTCGGAACCCCGCTTGGTCGGTGCTCTGCTTCTTACCAAGTACTGGCAACCAAGCCGACTGAACCTAGCGTCCTGGCAGTTTCGTTGTATTGTTGGTGTTGTTGTTGTTGGTTATGTGTTGTTTGTTGTTTGTTGCTTATTGTTTGTTGCGTGTTGTTTGTTGATTGTTGTTTGTTGATTGTCGTTTGTTGTCGTCGTTCCCCCCGCGACCCAACCCGCGACGCACCCGCGACCCGCCCGCGACCCACCCGCGACCCACCCGCGACCTGGCCCGCGACCCAGCCCGCGACCCACCCGCGACCCAGCCCGCGACCCGCCCGCGACCCGCCCGCGACCCTCCCGCGACCCACCCGCGACCCACACATGACCCGGCCCGCGACCCGGCCCGCGACCCACCCGCGACCCACCCGCGACCCAACCGCGATCCACCCGCGAAACACCCCGCGACCTACCCACATTGCCTTCACAAAAAAATCCTCGCCTGCGGCGAGCTCGTTGTATACTTTGCCCCCCCCCAAAAAAAATCGGCGCCTGCGGCGTGCTTCTTCAGAGCCTCGCAGACTGCCAACGTCCCCGCCGCCCCCTCACTTTTATCCGCAACTGCGGGGTGTTACGTGTTGACAATACTTCGGATAATATTGGGACCACGCTGATCGGACCATACTTTGCCGGCAGCTTGGCGCCCCCACTCTTTAAAAAATCACCTGCACTAGTGCGCGCCTCCATTCTGCTGGCGCTGGCGACTTCAAGCTCACTAGATCGTTGCACAGAAGAAGAATAAATAGTATCTCGAAGCGCCATGCCCCCAAGAAAGAGCACATCATAAACAATACCATTGCTGTCAGACGCTTTCCCTTTTTGCCTCCAATCCTTGCACTGTGGAGGGCCAATATCTTCTTCGCGTCTGCGGAGGTCTTCAAAAACAGTGGGTCGCTGCTCCCGGAACCACAATGAGAATTTGAATACAACCTGCCATATATAAGTCTGCGAAAACGTCACGTCAGCTACATATTGCCGGTTGCGCTGACCCCCCCGCACGCTTGCTGTGAGATCTTATGTTTTTTCATTTGATGCCGGATGCATTCCTGAGGTTTCGATGCTCCGATTCTACAGATGGTCAATTTCAATCCGTCGCTCATCTCTGCCCATGCTTCGGACTTTGTTCTGGATCCTGTTGTTGAGAACCCGTCAGGATGAAGGGATCGTCTGCGTTGCACTCGCGCCAAGTAGCGCCTCCAAGCCGTTATCCTGCCCAGGAGTAGAGGGCAACTTGCTCGATCCATTTGTTGACGTCGTTTCCAATACTTTGGCGTCCACTGTCTCGTAACTGGGCGGAGGGAGAAGCATGGAGCACGGGATTAGCAGGAGGGGGGCTAGGAGCAGAAACGTGTGACAGAACCAGACGGGCCCATCGGGCGGGTGGGCCCTGACAGGCGAATCGGGAGGGCGGGCCCAAGCGGCCAGGTCGAGAAGGCGTACTGCTGAAGCGCGAGTACTGCCTGAATCGCGATGACGTCTCGAACAATAGCGCGATTCCCAAGTAAATCGCGAGAAAGGCCAAAGCGAGAGCGTGATTCCTGAGTGTCGAGGGCGCGGCGCTTAAATAAATTGCGAGGACGTCCCACGCGAGAGGGCGACTCCTGCATAAATTATGAGGACGTCCCGCGCGAGAGCGCGATTTGGGAATTCATTGTCAGGAAGTATTAGGCGGGAGCCGCCGCTGCTGTAACTCGTTGACCAGGGGCACCCGTTGGTGACACCCAGCTTTCCCTCATATTATTTTTATCCCAAAAAAAAACGAGGGGGGCGCTCCAACTGAACAAACTACAAATGGTTACCGGGCAGTTCAACAATCTTGACGATCACGACAACGACAAAGACGAAGCCGACGACAACAACGACGACGCAATAAGAGCGACGGCCACGGATCGGCTGGATCAGCATCCAGACCAGGCCCCATCGACGGATCACGGTTGCAGAGTTCGGTGCGGAGGGGGAGACCCAGCAGGAGAAACAGGAGGACGAGAAGGATCAGGAGGAAGGGAGCGTGAGTATGAGGGAGGAGGAAAAAGGGATGGGGCGAGGGGGGGGCGCAAATCTCCTGGCCCTCCCCGTGAAACTCCTCCCCCCTCCGCACCCTAGCCTCTCGTCCCACGTCCCCCGTCCCGACTCCTCCTCCCACCTCCTTTCTCCTCGGCCCTCCTCCCTCAAGAGATACACGAGAGCAGCGACGACGAGAATGTCATGCGAGCTAGCGACCCTGCGGGCAACTCCCAAACTCAAATGCCTTACGAGAAAGTCTTTGTAATCAGAAGGCGTCGCTCCTGAGTTTGGGCGCCTCAAGGGCGTGTCAGAGTGAACTGTGAGGAAGTATCGAGCGGGAACTATGTTTTTTTAGGTGGGTCTTCGCACACGTGCATGAGAGGTGAGGACGTCTCGGGCGAGAGCGCAGTCCTGAGTGTGATAGTGCACATGACTGGGGCGCCTCAGGGTAGATTGTGAGTGTCGAGCGGGAGCCATTGTCGTCGCAGTTCGGCCTCAAACAACTTGACTGAACTGCGAGGACGGCTCGAGCGAGAGCGCCGTTCCTGAGCTCTTGCGGCCCTCTCTGGCCGAGAAATCTCGGAAGAAACGGTGGAAAATATCGAGCGGGAACCGTGTCGTCGCAGTTGGGCATCTAACAACACACACACACACACACACGCACACACACACACACACACACACACACACACACACACACACACACACACACGCGCGCACGCACGCACACGCACACACACACACACACACACACACACACACATACATACATACACACACGCACGAACATTGGTACCCAAGGCCGCGCTCGAGCGGGGGCCTCGGTTTCAAAGAGAATGATGCCGACGTCGAGGCGAGAGCCCCAGGGACAGGTTCCCAGAGATCAGCGATCTCAATCATTCTCTGGAAGTGGATGTTCGACGACGACGACGACGATGACGACGACCACGACGACGACGACGACGACGACGACGACGACGACGACGATGACGACGACCACGTTGACGACGACGACGACGACGACGACGACGACGACGACGACGACGACGACGACGACGACGACGGCAGCGGCGGCGGCGGCGGCAACAACAACGGAGGCGAGCGGAGGCGAGCCGCGCCCTCTCAGGGCGCGACGACGTCACGGGGGGCACCACGAACTCGGAGCCCGACGTGGAGCCGTCCGCGTTCGGCGAGCCTTGCGGGTACTCCTGGCGCCGCTGGTCGGGCAAGGAGGAGGAAGGTGGGAGGAGGGAGGAGGGAAGAGGAGGAAAGAGAGACGAGGAGGAGGAAGGGAGGGGGGACGAGCAGGAGGGAGGAGGAGGGAGTGAAGCAGGGAGGAGGGAGGATGGAAGAGGAAAGAGAGAGCAGGAAGCAGGAAAGAGGGAGGGAGGAAGAAGAGGGAAGGAGGACGAGGAGGAGAATGAGAAAACTCTATAAAAAAAGACGCACCTATTTTCGATGCGTTGGAGATCCAGGCCATCCATGTTTACGCCTCCTCGAACGACGGCGGTGACGACAGCGGCGGCGGCCGAGGCCGCAAGAGGTCCTGTAGGCAGGTGACGCGGTACTCCTTTTCCTCCTCTCATCGTCCTCCGCCTCCTCCTCCTCCTCCTGCCCCTCCTCCTCCTGCCCCTCCCCCTGTCCTTTTTCCTCCTCCACCTCCTCCCCGTGGAAGAGGGCGACAACGACGACGACGACGACGACGACGACGACGACGACGACGACGACGACGACGACGGCGGCAACGGCGGCGGCGGCGACGACGACGGCGGCTGCGGCCGAGGTCCTCCAGGCAGGTGGCGCTGTGCTCGCCGCCTGTGGCGCAACCCCTTCCGGGCGAGGGCGCGCGCGCGCGAGAGCTCTGCGGGGGGGGGGCTGCGGGCCCGTCCCGCTCGTGGGCGAGATGCGCTCTGGATTCGCAATCCACCAGCGAGGAGGAAATACTCGTCTACCCTGTGAGAAATGTTGATTGAAGGCAAATCTACAAAGTAGATCAGACTTTCCTCCTTGCAGGTACAGTGCGAATACAAAGCAAATCTATCCCGATCCACGGCCTCACGGGCTGGGCCAGACACCGCCAAAGCTGGCGCCCTTCTCCACGGAGGCGGCGCGATGGCGCGCATGTAATCGCGCGTCGCGCATCGCGGGGCGCCCGCGCGCGAGAAACATGCAACTCATCGCGCTACGATGGGGAACGCTGATTAAAGAACGACTGGGTTTTCCCGGCAACGGCGAACATCGGCAACGGACAGGCCCCCCAACCTGCGTGCAAGGAACGGCCCGGGGACCGAGCGCCCCTCCTGCGCCCAAAGTGGCCCTTACTTCGGCGCGGCGACTGCATCCGCACCCACGGCCTCGCGGGCCGGGCGCTTGGGCCGCGACCCTGCGGACGCGGGCCGCGACCCCGCGGACACGGGCGGATGCCCCGAGCGAAACGTGTCCGGGCGACCGCGCAACCGCGGGATCGCGCTGCGGGAATCCAGTCGGGGGCGAGCCCGGGGGGGAAGTGAGAGGGAGCGGGCCTCCTCAGAAGCCTCGGAAGTCCCCTGGCCCTCTGAGAGGCTTCTTAAGCCTCCCCCAAAGACGCTGAAAACTTCTCAAAGGCCCGAGGGCTTCTGAGAAGTCTCGCCGCCTTCTGAGAGGGCTTTCTCCTTCTCACTTCCTCCCCCCTTCGCTCGCCGCCGAGCGAGGGCATGGGTAAGGATACGTTCGCCGCTCGTGGCTCGCGGGCCCCCGGGACGGGCCAGCAGGCGCCCGGGGCGGGGGCCCTCCTCCTCCTCCTCCCCCTCCTCCTCCTCCGTTTCCTCCTCCTCCGTCTCCTGCGCACGCAGTAAGCGCTCATGGGATCCGATCCCCACGAGCGCCCGACCTGGATGGGGCATTGCCCACCCCGCGACCGCCTGGAGCTAGCGGCCGCAGCGCCGACGGGGCCCGAGGAGGAGGAAAGGACGAGGAGGAGGATGGGGGGAAGAGAGGAGGCGCCGGCCTCACACGTGCTGCCCGCCCACTCGCTGAGCAGCACTGACCACCGGAGGTGGCCAGCCCCCATGCCTCCCTGGCTCTTCCTGCACCAGGGGACACAGGCTACCCCACGTCACCGTGCGGGGCACACGGCGCGTGTTTCCGCACATGGGTAGCAAGGCCCGCCCCCACAGGCCCCCTTGCCCAAGGGGGGCCAAGCGGTACACGTCTTGAGCCGTACTCCCGAAGGAGCCGACCCCCCTGGTCACACCCGACACCCCGACGTCAGGGGCGGGCCCCAACAGTGACCAGAGCCAGCCCCCGCGCAGGCTGGTACCACGCGGGCCGACGCGGACTGGAGAACCAGCCCGAGCCAGCCCTGGGGGGTTACCCACGCGGCCCTAGAACGTCGGGTCCCCGGGGGACCTGAGACGGCAGACCGACTCCCAACGGAAACCGCCCGGCGGAGTCGGGGGGCCGCCCCAGGCCCGCCAGGGCACCAACGCCCCAGGGCCACGGCGCCGCAAGCGACGACATGGCGGATTGCAGTTCCCCCAGGGGCCCCGATGCGCCGCCCCGCACCGAGGTCACCCCCTGGGGGCTCCTCCTCCGTCTCCTCCTTCTCCTCCTCCTCCTCCTCCGTTTCCTCCTCCTCCTCCTCCTCCTTTTCCTCCTCCTCCTCTATGTTTGAATTATTTGACGTCGGGCGAACTTCAAGAACTAAATTTGTAGCGGCATCCTCCTTCTATTATTATGCGTAGTCGTATTATTACTAATACTGATGTGACTACCACGATAGCCGTATTGGTATTATTGTGAATATTCGTAGCTGTGTTATTGGTAGTATTAGTATTCGTAGTAGCATCATCATTGATATTATTTGTGTTAGTAATATCACTTGTGGCAGTACTACTACTTGGCACTATTGTTAGTACGAGTATTAGAAGTAGTGTGATTGTGGTCACTCCGATTGTTATTCGTAGTTCGTACTACTACGAATAGAACTCCGAGTGGTCTTAGTATTCGTAGCGGGCGTAGTCTTAATACGTATGATTCGTGTTAATATTGTCATGAGTATCCTGATTATCCTTCGTAGTGTTTTGAATAAGATTCATAATAATGTTACATATTCGGCTTACCACTCTTAATACTCGTGTTAGTACTCATGTTCTTGTTATGCGTCGTTTTCTGTGTCGTCCTCCTCCTACTCCTGTTCTTACTCTTCTTATATGTATTATTGGTGTTATTATCAGCATTAGCATTTGCATTAGCACCCGTCTTAGCAGTATCATAAGTATGATTATTCTTAAAAGTACGATTGGCACTAGCATTCGTATTAGTAGTAGTAGTAGTAGTAGTAGTAGTAGTAGTAGTAGTAGTAGTAGTAGTAGTAGTATTGTCTTTTACTAGTATTATCATTAGTATCAGTAGTACTATTATTATTATTGATTTTATGTTTCCCCTTTTCCTCCTCCTCCTCCTCCTCCTCCTCTTCCTCCTCCTCGTCCGCCGCCGCCGCCTCCGCCTTCGCCTCCGCCTCGGCCTTCTCCTCTTCCTTCTCCTCCTCCTTCTCCTCCTCCTCCCCCTCCGCCTCCCCCTTCCTGGCGGGGGGGGGGGGCTGTGAGTCTGCCTCGCGGCGCCGCCGAGAGGGGCCAGCAAGAGGACTCTTGTTGACCTGGGCCATTCCCGCCGGGCCCCTTCAGCCCTGCGGGGGCAATCCTGGAGGCCTCGCCCGTATGGGCTGCTCCCCTCGGGCCTCGAGCGGCCGATCCCCGCCTTGGGGCGTGGTCTGGCGGGGCCGAGATGCCGTGGCCCCAGTGGGGACGGGGATCGGAAAACTGATGCTGACCGATGATGACCTGAGCCTTCGCCCGGGAATCGCGGCGTCGACCCTGCGTCCTCTTCAGGTAGCGCACTACGCAGTTCTTGCGGCGCCCCGTGATTCTCCAACCGTTCTTGCTGAGCGAGCGTTGCGTGGCTCCTCGGCCTCGGCCACTCGATTCTGATCACCCCGGGTTCGTCAGCGGCGGGTCCCTGAGTACGGGGCCCCAAGATACAATACACCACCACCACCTCCCACCCCCCCTCCCTCTCCCAGGACAGAGGAGCGGAAGAGGATGGAGGAGGGATGGGGGAATGGAAGTGGTAGTGGTGGTGTTTACATTCTTGGGACCCGCATGTGGTTCGGGCACCGGGGCCCGTCGACGCTTGCCCCGAACCGACGCCCGCTTCGGAACCAGTATTGTGGTTGCGTCCTCCACCGCCGAGGCTGCCGTTGGCGACTAAGCGCATGAAGCTATTAAGGAACCCCCCGGGGATATCATTAGCACCGCACCGTAATGAATAATTATGGGGGGTGGTTTTCGCCGAACGATATAATTAGCACCGCGCAAATGAACGAAAATAAAAAATCCCGCGCCCCGGCTCGGGTGACATCCCGATTGGATTTGGAATAAGAAAAAAAATAAGGAAATACGAGTAATAAGAGTGATGATAATAATCAATAAGAATAAACAAGAAAAGGATAATAATGAGGATGAGAGTAAGAGTCATAAAAACTTATAAGAGTAAGAATAAGAGTGGGAATGCGAATAACAATAAACATAATAATCATAATCAGCATAAGAATACGGATAATAATAAGAATACTAACCATAATGAGATTAAGTATAATAATAAGAATCATAATCAGAATAAGAACAAGAGCTTTCTCATGATCTGCATCATCCTTGTCCTATACAATTTGTATTACCACCCCTTTTTAAGCATTGGTTTTTCCCGGCCGTCGTGTGGGGTCGTGCATCCGAGGATATCGCCCCCGCCACGCACGGCGCGTTATCTTAGCACCGCACCCGCACAAAATAATTACGACATTAAAACAGTACAATAAGACCAATAGTCATAATAACAGAACAACTAGAAATAAGACTACGAATAAGAATAAGAGTCATAACGACAAGGATAAAATTAATAATGACAGTAATACGAGGTAAGAAAATAAAAAGAATACTAAGGATGAGAGTAAGAGAAAGAATACTAGTACTAGTACTGATAAAAGTAAGAATAATAAAAATGCGAATCCGAATCATAATACGGATGAGGATAATGATATGAAAAATGATCCGACTAAGACTAAGAATAATATTAAGAAGAATAATATGATTAAAAATAATAACGATAATAAAACCAAGAAAAGGGTAAGCATAATAATAAAGATAGGGGTAATAGTAACAATAATAGTATTGAGAATTCTAAAATGAGTAAGAATGATAACAATAAGAATAACAATCCTAATCCGAATAAGAATACTGGTCCGAATATGAAACAGAATCAGACTAAGAATGAGACAAATAATAAGAATAATAAGCATACTTAGAATAATAAAAAGAATAATAATAATGATAGAAAATGATAAGAATAAGAATAAGAACAAGAGCTTGGTCTCATTATCTTCATCATCCTTGTCCTATACGATTTGGATTACCACCCCTGTTGAAACATGGGTTTTTCCCGGCCGTCGTGTGGGGTAGTGCATCCGAGGATATCGCCCTCGCCACGCACGGCGCGTTATCTTAGCACCCGCACCGCCAAAATGATTCGCCCCCCATCGTAGGCACGGACGGTTCCTTTTCAAAGCTGGGATCTCCCTTGCGTGGGACTTGATGTTGTTATTGTTGGTGTTGGCGGTGTTGTTGATGTTTCTGATGTTGATGTTGTTGTTGGTGGTGTTGTTGGCCTTGTTGTTCTAGATATAAGTATTATTGCTGGCATTATTGTCGTTGTTCGTGTTGGTGTCGTGCCGCAAGGGGGTCTTGAGGAGGAGGAAGAGGATTTTTCTGTTTAGCTGGGCCAAGGCCTCTTGACTGAGGCCTCGGCCCTCGGCTTGATCCGTAATAGCGAATAAGAGCCAAAATATTGCGAGAATGTCTCAGGCGGTGTGCTTGTTTCGGCGAGCAAACTCGTCTGCGTTCACATAAAGGTGCGAGGTGCCAGGGTAACCTTTCTGGGGTGCGGGGTGCATTCTACTTTCGCCGGGGCAATGGCGAGCAGAAAACATTTCGATATAGGTTTTAGATAGGTTCAAAAGTAGGTTCGGGAGATAGGTTCGCAAGCATAGTAGGTTCCAGGAAGAAGGTGCAACGCGCGGGGAAAACGTGCCATCGGGCATATAGCCTCCCGTTACTGGGTTTGCCAAAGCGCGTCGGCGCAAATGCCGCGGGCAGCTAAGTTGGCGAAGCGAATCCGCCAAAGTAGCCCTGGCAAGTGCACCCGGGGACGCTCCCTTGCCGCGGCAACCTCGCCAAGAAGGTTTGCCATGGAAAGGGCGCCAGGGCTGCATTTCAGGCAGGGGCCGCGACACTTCTCGCGCGATGCACCCTCGGGCACTAAACATAAAAAGTTAACGAGAGCGGCTGCGGAGAAGACCTCCGCAAACACGACCCGCCAGAAAAGCAGCCACGACAATGGGTGGCCCAAAAATCAATTGGGGCAGCCCCAGCAACTGGCACGGCGAACAACGCAATTCAAGGAATCCTGGACAAGCCGGGCCGCCACCAACAATCACCACCCCAGCAAAACCCCCATACCGTGTCCCGGCGGGGTTCGGACGCGCTATGGCTCCTCCTCGTTATCACGGCCGCCCCGCCCAAGGTCCTTCTGCCCCCCCCAACGCCGCTCGTCATCAATCACATCATGCTTCCCATCATCGCCCCCCTTGCCTCGCCATCCTCTCCCTCGTCAGCCGCAGCATCCATGTTCTCATCCTCCTGCCCCCGATCCTCCCCGCCCTCCCCGCCCCCCCTCCTCCTCCTCCTCCTCCTACTCCTCCTCCTCCTCATATTCCCCCTCTTGTTCCTACCTTTTCTCCCTCGTGCTCCCTTCATCCGCCCCTCATCCTCCGCCCGATCCTCCGGATCCTCTTGGTCCTCCTCCTCCTACTCCTCTCTCCTGTTCCTCCTTCCTCCTGGCCCTCCGTTTCCTCGACCTGGCTATCCTCCTCCTCCTCCTCCTCTTCTTCCTCCTCCACATCCTCCTCCCGGCTCTCCTCATCCACCTCCTCCTCCTCCTCCATTCCTCTTCCTCCCCCTCTTCCTCCCCCGCATTCTCCTCCACCTCCTCCTCCTCCTACCTTCAATCCCTGACCCTCCATGCTTCCGAAAACAAATTGAAGTAGGTTTGAAATAGGTTTGAAGTAGGTTTGAAGTAGGTTTGAAGTTGGTTTGAAGTAGGTTTGAAGTAGGTTTGAAGTAGGTTTGACGTAGGTTTGAAGTAGGTTTGAAGTACGTTTGAAACCTACTTTGAGGCCTCCGAAACCTACTTTGAGGCTCCTAAACCTACTTTGAGGCCTCCGAAACCTACTTTGCGCCACCGAAAACCTACTCTGGGAGTCTGGAGACCTTCTTTGGAACCTACTTTGCGAAAACAAATTCTGCAAACCTACTTTCCGACCTACTTTGGGGGCGCGGTTCCTTGAAACATCAGCGCACGCTTGCCCGAGCCTTTCCCAGAAGTCGCCCCCGGGGGTGGCGCGCCAAAAAAGGAATCTGCGAAGTACCCCCAGAAGGTGAACAAACCCAAAACACTTGTAGGTTGCCCCCGACAGGCGGGAGCCCCCCAAAGGGGGCGGTCTCCCCCCCCCCCCGAGGGTCGAGGATCGAGCGCGATTTCGCTGTCGGGCGACAAGCGAACGTACCGCGACAGGACAGGGCCTTTTGGCGGCCCCCCCGCTGGCGGGCAGGGGGCCGCCGCCTGGCGCCCTAGGTTCTTCAGAAACCAAACCTGATGCGGCCGCCCCCCGCCCCCCGGGGCCCCTCCGGGCCCGGCCCGACGGAGGCGCCACTCCCCTTCCGTTTCTCTTTCCTCCTCCCACCTCTCTCCACCTCCTCTCCTCTTTCACGCGCCCTCATTATTCCAGCCTCCCTCCACCTCCTCCCCCCGGAAACGCCACCTCCCCCCTACCCGCCTTCTGGAGCCCCCCACCCTCCCGTTTCTGACCTTCTTAACCTTCCTGGTCCTCCCTCTCGCCCCCCCCCCCTCTCCCTTGCTCGGGCCCGCGGCCCTCGCCCCGCCCTCCATGCCCCACTTCCCGCTGTGGTCAGACCAAGGGGGAAACGCAATGCCCCCAGATCTCAGGACGGAGGTGGTTTAGAGTGCTTCCTGTTCCAACAACCCCCAGTCTTCCCTTCGGGGATGGATGCGCCCCCCCCCCTCCTTCCGGGGTCTGCAGTGGGGGGCGGCGGGTCGCTGGAGCGCCCGAGACGGTCAAATATAGAGCTGGCATGACCTCGCAGAATGCAACGCGGTCTCACAGATGGTTCAAGATAGCCCAAGACGGATCAACATTGTTTCCCGCATGCCCCAAGAAACCCAAATGCCGCTCCGAGACCGCCCCAAGTGGCCGCGGAGCCACCCAATAACACCCCCGAGAAGCCGAAATCTTTCCAAATCGTACGAGACACGAATGAATTGGGCTTTTTGGCCCATGCGTTTCCGAAGACTTTGGAAGCCTGAAGATAAGCCCCGAAAGAATCCAAAAGAACCCAAGACAGCGCACTTCACGAATTACTCGGCTGGTTTGCTACCAGAAGCCGCGCCTTGCCGGCGGCATTCCAGCATTTCCCCGAGAAGCTTGTTTGGAAAATATCATTACTGCCCCGATCCCGACAAGTTACTTTTGATATTGTGTTCCCGACAACCTTCCCTGGAAAGCTACTTTTGCACATGAATGTCGCATTCCTTTCCCCTGAAAGCTTCTCGCGGCAATCGGTTTCGCCATCCTTTCCCTTCGAGTTACCTGCGCCGACCACTGTTGCCAGGCGCGCTGCAGACCTACTTCGCCGACCTACTTCAGGAGCTACTCTAAACCTACTTCATGTGTTTTGCGCCTCAAACAAGCCCTGCATTCAAAGGGAAGTCTCGGCGCGCGGGGCCAGGAGCCAACCAGGCCACTAGGTGGCGACATCAGAACCCTGCCCCCACCAACCATCGATTCTCTTGAATCGATGGGAGGCGGGGGGCAGGGTTCGGATTTCGCCACGTGTTCGACGAATTCCGAGCCCTACCCCCGCCGCCAATCGAACTGCCTGAAGCATTGGTCGGCGAGGGTAGGGCTCGGATCCCCCTGTCTGACCTCCGCAGCAGCCCCCAGCGCGTGGGCATCCATGCGAAGACGGCCGAGGGCGCCCGGCCTTCACAAAAAGGGCGCAGAAGAGGTAGCCCTCCTGGAGCTGCCAGCCAATTCCCCAATCAGTGCTTGCACTGAAAGGGTCCTAGCGGAGGTTGAAAGATTTGGCGAAAGTTCCCCGCCGATTTTTGTGGCAAACAAGGTTCCCAGGTTCCCGGTTCCGGGTTCCCGGGTTCCCGGTGATTGGTTCTGGGTCGATTTCGGTGCTGGGTTCTGGGTTCCCGTCAGACATGCGACGTCCTGATTTTTTTCAGGACGGCGTCCCTGGAAGTCCCGACCCTTTCCCTGGGACCGGTTTTTCATCCTGAGTCGTTTTTTGACGGTCCCGAGGCCCGCCGAGGGCCCCACCAGGCCGAAAACGGCCGAAAACCCGCCGTCCTGATTTCTTTACGACGCGATCATGTCTGGGAACCATCCACTGGTTGGGGTTTTTCTCTGGTGTCACACTTCCCCTGGCGAGGCCCTCGAACCCTCGCCCCATCGGCCGGCCCAGGATCGGAGAGCACCTGGCGGGAGCTCCGGTTTGAAAGAGCCGCCCTCCATCCGCGTGACTTTTCAAACGACTGCGCGCGGCGCCGAGTCGAGAACTTCAATTGACGACGATCTGCCCTCCATCGGGGTGAGTACTTGCTGTTTTTGCTTCTACACGTGTGTGCGCAGCGCCATGGCGGTCCCATATTGACAACGACTCGCCCTCTATCAATGTAACTGATGTGATTATATGGCGAGTGTGGGCGGCACCCATGCGAAGACTCCATTTTGAAAAATGGCTCGCCCTCCATCCCTGCAACGATTGGAAAATTTTAACACTCAATCCGCAAGCGGTGAGAAAATCTCAGGCGAAACGCCCAGCCCGCCCTGTCGATACGTCGATACGTCTGGTGGTGCGACAAGTGGGACGGAGACAAGCAAGAGGGACGGGAGGCGGAGGATTGGAGAAGAGGAGGAAGAGGGGCGGAGGAGGAGGAGGAGGGAGGTAAGGAGGGGATGGGGAGGGAGGGAGGGGAAGGGAGACGAGAAAAGACAGGAGAGGGGAGCAATGAGAGGGGGGAGAAGAGGAATAGGAGGAGGGAGGAGAGGAGAAAGAAGAGGAACAGGAGGACAACCGTTCGGCTGATGGGGGGAACTAGGCCAAACTGGCATCGAGTCGCAAAGCCAGAGGCGCGGTGCACCGTAGCGCCATGCGGCCTCGGAGGTCCGTCGCAGGGAAACGCCTTCTGAGACCTGCGGCATTACTCAGCGCGCACTTGGGGACCCAGGAGGGGAAACCAGACCGCAGGTTCGCCCTCCCAGACGAGCACATGATAGGTTCCTCGCTGCGCAGCGCAGGGAAGCAACTCAAAAGGCTCTCGCACGCGAACGACATATCGCAGAGAGTCTGCACTCAACCTCTGTTGCCAGGATGCCCACTTAGCTTCTGGCTTGATCGATGAAATCTGCTCTGGTATAGTGGGCGGACCTGCACGGTGCGGAAATCTACGCGAACCAACGTACAGTGAACCGCTCTCAATATAACCATTGTGCCGCTGTCACCAGCTATTGGTTTCGGGAATGATTGCTCTGTCTCTGCATTGTCGCCGTCGGCGCTGAAGGGGCGGCGCCAATCTTTCTCAGCGAGGTACTCTATCGGGAATCGGAGACGGCCGCAGGCAGCGCAGTACGACTCGTGCCTCCAGCCCCGGGGGCGCCTTGTTTCTCGAAAGCGTTCTGATTATCCTCACAGACGAGCTCTGGGTGCTGCTTGGGGGCCTCGTCGTACACCTTGGCCGAGTTCTAGATCTCGGAGGCGCTGTGTTTCTCGAAGGCGGTGCGTTTCTCGGCGAGGGTGTGCTGCTGCTCCTCGAAGGCGCGTTGCTCCACGAAGGCGCGATGCTCCCTCTCGAAGTTGTGCTTCTGCTCCTCAGGGGCCTCGAAGGCCTGCTGTTCCTCGGAAGCTGCCTGCTTCTTCTCGGCGGCGTACTGTTCCTCGAAGGCACGCTGCTCCTCGAAAGCCTTCTGCGGCTCATCGAGAGTGTGCTGCTCCTCGAAGGTTTGCCGCCTCTCCTCCTTGAAGGCGTGCTGCTCCTCGAGGGTGCCCTGCTGCTCCCCGAAGGTGTGCTGCTCGTCGAGGGCATTAACACCTCGAAGGCGTGCTGCTCTTTGACGCCATGCTGCTCCTCGAAGGCGTGCCGCTGCTCCTCTGAGGCGCGCGGCTCCTCGAAGGCCTGGAGCTGCTCCTCGAAAGCGTGCTGCTCCTTGGAAGTGCTGTACTCGTCGAAGGCGTGCTGCTCTGCGAGGGCGAAGACCTCGGGCGGCTCTGGGAAGGCGCCCATATCATGCCCCGGCGCGGCCAGCACCGTGCAGTACTGGGCATCCACGCGCAGCAGCACCGAGCGCCAGGAACTCGGCCGGGCGCCAGCTCGCCTGCTGAATGTGGCGAGCGCGCGTTGTGCGCGCGCGCACTCGCCTGCGCCAGCTGCGCGATGGGGCGAGGGCCTCGCGGTGAGCGGCACACTGCCACTCCAACTTCATGCCGCGCTCCTGCCTCGCGCCTGGGGCGGACCAGGCGAGGCGGGGGCCCAAAGCAGTGGCCGCTGCGGCCTGCCTGAGCGAGAGCGGCTCGAGCCAGGAGGGGAAGGAGGAGCAGGAGGAGGGGGAGAGCAGAGAGTAGAGAAGAGAAATGGGTGGAGAAGGGGAGGAGGGGGAGGAAGGGGAGGTGGCGGAGAAGGGGGGGGTCGCAGGCAGCCGCAGACCTGCAGCAGTTGGCCCACGGCCGACCGCTCGCCTGCTTGCCGGGGGCGACCAGCCGGCTGCACCCTGCGTGCGCGCGCGCGGGAACGCCGCCGCCTCCGACCAGCGGCCGCCCTCGGCGGCCACCACAAAGACGACGACGACGACGACGACGACGACGACGAAGATGATGACGACGACATAGATGACATAGACGACGACATAGACGCTGACGACGACATAGGCATAGGCATAGGCATAGGCATAGGCATAGGCATAGGCATAGGCATAGGCATAGGCATAGGCATGGGCATAGGCATAGGCATAGGCATAGGCATAGGCATAGGCATAGGCATAGGCATAGGCATAGACATAGGCATAGACGACGACGACGCCTCCGGGTGGAGGAGGAAGGGGGGGGAGCCGGGGTTGGGGCTGAGGAGAGGCCAAGCACGCTGGAGTTTGGGTCGCTGTCCCCCGCCCACTTCGAGGCCCCCATCCTGGTGCCCTCTCCAGGCCCCCTCCGTGATTAGCCTCTGTGGCTTAGGCGCCCCGTCTCATGACGGGCGCTGCGAGGAGCGCTTCCCGCCTTCCTAGAGCCTATCAAAGCACCCCATTCTCCACCTCCCCTCCAGCTCACCGAGGCAGGAGCAAGAAGAGGAAGGGGCAGACGCAGCGGGCGTCGATCTCAAGCTACGGCCTGACGACGACGACGACGACGACGACATAGACATAGACATAGACATAGACATAGACATAGACATAGACGACGACGACATAGACGATGACATAGACATAGACGACGACGACATAGACGGCGGCAACATAGACGACGACATAGACGACGACATAGACGACGGCATAGACGACGACGTAGACGACGACGTAGACGACGACGACGACGACGACGACGACGACGACGACGACGACGACGACGACGTAGACGTAGACGACGACATAGGCGACGACATAGACGACGACTGCGGCGGCGGCGGCGGCGACGACGACGACGACAACGACGACGACGAAGACAACAGACCGACGGCAACGAAGTCGTCCTCGTCCTCCTCCTCCTCCTCCTCCTCCTCCTCCTCCTCCTCCTCCTCCTCCTCCTCCTCCTCCTCCCCCCCTCCTCATCCTCCTTGTCGTCGTCGCTATCATATTCGATGAATTCTTCTTTCTCGCACTAGTCCTCCCCCAACTCCTTCAGGAAGACGTGGAGGGGACAGGGGGCAGAGGGGGAGGACCGAGGAGGGAGATCGAGATGGGAGGATGGAGACAAACGGGGCCGGGGGGCAGACGGAAGGGGAGGAGGAATGAGGATGAGGCAGGGACCCTTCCTCCTCATCGTCCTCCGCCCTCCCGTGGCATCCACGGCACGCCAGGCCCCTGGAGAGGGTCGCGCAAGGCGGCGAATGACCACGACGACCGAAAAGCCGACGACGACGACTAACACCACCACTACCAACATAACCACGACAGCGACGACGGCACCCACTGCCGACGACCGCCGACCACCATGGGGAAACCAAAAGATACCGGTACCCTCTCTTCCCAGACCTATCCTGGGGCGCGTTCTGACCAGAACTTCAAGGCGAATCCAGCCGTGGCGACGAGGGCCCCACAGCAGGAGGCCCAAAAAGCAACCACAAACTACGCAGTGGTAGCGATGTCGGTACCCTTGTCCTCCTCGAGCGACCCCCTCCGACGAGCGCCGACCACCAGCACGACGACAGTCACGACTCGGCGGCGAGCGAGGGGGGGACATGGGAAGGAGACGACATTCTCAGAAGGCGGCGGAGCTCCCGAAGCCCTCGGGCCTTCTGAGAGGCTTGCTGTGCCCTCGGGGAAGGCTCAGAAAACCTCTCAGACGGCCCCGCCCTTCTCACTTCCCCCCCGGGCTCGCCGCCGAACGACGAGCGCACGCGGACCAGCCAAGCGGCGCGGGGCTGCGCCTGGGGTGCGGCAGACGGGCCGCTCCTGCGCGCCCCGGTCCGAGGGGGCGAACGAGCTGACGGCCTGCCCGCACGTCTCGTCCTTGGCCGGCCAGACGAAGACCAAGACGACGACGACGACGACGACGACGACGGCGACGACGACGACGACATAGACGACGATATAGACGACGACATAGACGACGACGACAGGGACGACGACAACAATCAGTTTAAGACTGTTCGCTCTTACTGGCACGCGTGTCGCGCATCCAATATACCCCAACCCTCGATACCCGCCCACTTCGTCTTCGATCGCACCCCCTTTCGGCGGGAATATCTTCCTTGTCAGCCACTGAGTAAACTGCCAGAAACTCTCGAACGAGAGCGCCGTTCCTGAGTTCGGGGGCCTCTCTAGCCTGGGGCTCTCGGAATACAGATTGAGAAATATCGAACGAGAACCCTTGTCGCCGTGTCTGGGCCTTCACCAACTCGCTTGGATTACGAGAACATCTCAATCGAGAGCGCCACTCTTGAGTTCGGGGGCCTCTCTGACAAGGGCCTCTGCGAGTATATTTTGAGGAAGTATCGCAGCTGGGCCTCCAACAATTCGAATGAATCGCACGACGGTCTCGAGCGAGGGCGCCGCTCCTGAGTTCGAGGGCCTTCCTGGGCAGGGGCTCTCGGAGTAAATCGCGAGAAAGTATCGGGCAGGAGCCCTCGTCGTCGTCGCTGGGCCTCCGCCAGCTTGACTGAATTGCGAGGAAGTCACGAGCGAGAGCGCCCTTCCTGAGTTCGGGGGCCCTTTCTGGCCAGGGTGTCTCGGGGTAAATTGTGAAGACGTATAAAGCGGGAGCCGTTGTCGTTGTAGCCGGGCCCCCAAGGACACACATATAGAATCAAGCCCGCGTTCGAGCGGGAGCCTCGCTTTCACAGGAATTGCACCCGGCGTCAAGGCGAAAGCGCGCGGAACCGTTCCAGAGATCAACAATAGTGATTCCCGAAAAATAAAATCCGACAACAAGAACAACGACAACGACAACGACAACAACGACGACAACAACAACAACAACCACCATTTTAAGGCTGTACGCTCTTACTTGCCCGCGAGTCATTCAACACGTATACCCTACACCCTCGATACCCGCCCTCTTCGTCTTCGATCACACCCCTTTCGGGGGGATTATTTCTCTTTGCTGGGGCCGGCGGGCTTAGACGTACGGGCAAACCGGAACGGGCGGACAATCCTTCGGGGGCGTACATCTCTCTGCCCGCCATTGGAATTGGCGCGGGCCCTGCAAGAGGAGGAGGGGAAGAACGAGGGAGAGTGGGAGGAAGGGGAGGGGGAAGGACGAAGGAAGAGGGAAGATACCACGTTGTGAAGGCGTCCTTGGCGCGCGCGTGATTCCTGAGCGCCGAAACGCAATTCCATAATAATTTGTGAGGACGTCGCACGCGAGAGCGCAGTCCTGAGTATATTGCAAAGAAATCTCAAGCGGAAGCGGTGGCCCTGACTAAGTTGCAAGGAAGTCTCAAGCGGGAGCGCCGTTCCTGAGCAAATTGCACGGAAGTCTCAGGCGGGAGCGGGGGTCCTCACTAAATTGCGAGGAAGTCTCAGGCGGAAGCGCCGTTCCTGAGTCAATTGCGCGGAAATGTCAGGCAGGAGCGGGGGTCCTGAGTAAAATTCGAAGAAGTCTCAAGCGGGAGCGCCGTTCCCACGTAAATTGCACGGAAGTCTCAGGCGGGAGCGGGGGTCTTGATTACATTGCGAGGAAGTCTCAGACGGGAGCGCCTTTCCTGAGTAAGTTGCGCGGAAGTCTCAGGCGGGAGCGGGGGTCCTGAGTAAAAATCGAGGAAGTCTCAAGCGGGAGCCGTTGTTGTTGTAGCCCGGGGGGCAGGGGCACAGTTTGAGCAGGAAGACTTTCCTTGAGAAAAAACAAAGTGCGAGCCCCGGGGGTGGCACTTCAATCGAAAAAAACCCATGTGCACCGGTGGGGGAGGGATCAACAATACAACAATAATAATAATAATAGTAATAATAATAATAGTAAGAATAATAATAAGAAGAAGAAGAAGAAGAATCATAATAATAATAACAATAATGTGAATTTCAAGACCGTTCGCCCTTATATGCGCGAGTGTCCAATAGCGCGTGTTTCCCATACCCTCGATACCCGCCCTGTTCGTCTTCGATCGAACCCCTTTTGGGGGGTATACCTTTCTTCCCTGCAGGCCGGGCCCCGGCAAGCGGCGGGGCGGCCGCGGACCGTCGGCCTGGCCAACGGCAGCGCTGATCGGCGGGGCGGCCGCGGACCGTCGACCCGACACCAAGAGGGACGGACAGGGGACCGACCACGACGACGACGACGACGACGACGACGACGACGACGACGACGGCGACGACGACGACGACGACGACGACGACGTCGAAGACGACGGCGACGACGACGGCGACGACGAGCGAAAGCGAGAGCGAGAGAGAAGGACAGCAGGGCCACGAAGGGCACGAAGTAGGCCACGAAGGGCGACAGCGGGGACACGAAGGGAATGCGTATGGGGCCACGAAGAGCGCGAACGAGCGGGGGCCACGAAGTGCAGACAATGCGGGGCCACAGAAGGCAACTATGGGGCCACTGAGGGTAGCAACTGGGCCACGTAGGACAATGAGGGGGACACAAATGGCAACAGCGGGCCCACGAAGGGCATGCACATGGGGCCACAACGGGCGCGACTCCTGGGTGCCTGGGTGTCGGGAGCGCGGCGCTTGGGCAAATTGCAGGAAATTCTAACGCAAGGCCATTCTTCAGTAAGTTGCAAGCAAGTCTCCAGTCAGAGCGCGACTCCAGAGCGCCGGGAGAGCGATTCCTCTATAAATTGTAAGGAAGTCCCACACGAGAGCGCGATTCCTGACTAAACTGCGAGGAAGTCTCGGGCGGGAGCGGGGGTCCTGGCTAAATTGTAAAGAAATCTAAAGCGGGAGCCGTTGTTGTTGTAACCCGGGGGCCAAGGGCCCAGTTTGAGCAGGATGACTTTCCCTGTCAAAAACCAAGGTGCGAGCGTCGAGGGGCACAGTTCGATTGAGAAAAAGCAGTATGCACAAGCGGGGGGGATCAACAATAATTATTCTTCAGAAATTAAGTGTTCAACAACAACAACAACAACAACAACAACAACAACAACAACAACAACAACAACAACGACAACAACAACAACGACAACGACAACGACAACGACAACGACAACGACAACGACAACGACAACCACAACGACAACAACAACAACCAACACAACAACGACAACAACACCAACAACAACAACAACAGCAACAACAACAAACAATCTAAGACTGTTCGATTTTACTTGCCTGTGTGTCATTCAAAACGAGTTCCCCACACCCTCGATACCCGCCCTTTTTGTTTTCGGTCACACCCCCTTTAGGGGGGATTATGTCTCTTTGCGGGGGGCGACGGGCTTAGACAGGCGGGCAAACCTGAATGGGTGGACAATCCTTCGTGGGCGTACATGTGCCCGCAATTGGAAGTGGTGTGGGCCCTGCAAAAAGAAGAGGGTGAGAACGAGGGAGAGTGGGAGGACGGGAGGGGGAGGGACGAACGAAGAGGGAAAACGCCAGAAGAGAAGGAGCGAAGAGGGGGCGACTGATTAGAGGCAAAGGGAGAAAGAGAGAGAGAGAGAGAAAGACAGATAACAGAGGTAGAGAAAGAGAGAGAGAGAGAGGGGAGAGAGAGAGAGAGAGAGAAAGAAAGAAAGAAAGAAAGAGGGAGGAGGCAGGAGAGGGGAGGGTGAAGGGAGGAGGGAGAAGAGGGAGAGGGGATAGGGCAGAGAGGCAGAAGGATGAGGGAAGAGAGGGGGGAGAGAGAAGGGAGGAGGGAGAGGGAGGAGCAGGAAGGTACGAACGTGAACGTTCGAGGAAGTCTTAGGCGAAAGCGCCGTGCCTGAAGGAAGTCTCGGGCGGGAGCCCACGACGGGCGGGCGATCCCCTGACGGGCGGGTCGGGCGGGTGGGACATTCAAGCGGGATGCCTGAATATGGCGAGAACGCGATTCCCAAGTAAATTGTGACGGCGTCCTTGGCGCAGCGTGTTTCCTGAGCGTCGAAGGTGCGATGTCCGAATACAATGCATGGAAGGAATCACAGGCGACAGCGCAATTCCTAAGTCAAATGTGAAGGGTTCTCTGGCGGGAGCGGGGGTCTTGATTAAATTGCGAGGCAGTCTTGTTTCAATTGCGAGGAAGTCTCAAGCGGAAGCGCCTTTCCTGAGTAACTGGTGAGGAAGTCTCAGATGGGAGCGGGGGTCCTGACTAAATTGCAAGGAAATCACAAGCGGGAGCACCGATCCTGAGTAAATTGTGAGGAAGCTCAGGAGCGGGGGTCCTGAGTAAATTAAAAAAGAAATCTCAGGCGGGAGCCGTTGTTGTTGCAACCCCGGGGCCAGGGGCACAGTTTGAACCTGAAGACGTTCCCTGACAAAAAACAGGATGCGAGCGCCGAGGGGCGCAAGTCGATTGAGAAAAACAGTATGCACCGGTGAGGGGGGGGGAACAACAATAAGTTGCCTTCTGAAGTGGGAGCTCAACAACAACAACAACAACAACAACAACAACAACGACAACAACAACAACAACGACGACAACAACAACAACAACAACAACAACAACAACAACAACAACAACAGCAACAACAGCAACAACAGTAACAACAGCAGCAACAATCATTCTAAGACTGTTCGATTTCACTTGCCCGTGTGTCACTCAAAACGAGTTCCCCACACCCTCGATACCCGCCCTTTTTGTTTTCGATCACACCCCCTATGGGGGGATTATGTCTCTTTGCGGGGGGGGGCGGGCTTAGACAGGCGGGCAAACCTGAGCGGGCGGACAATCCTTCGTGGGCATACATGTGCCCGCCATTGGAAGTGGTGTGGGCCCTGCAAAAAGAGGAGGGGGGGAGAACGAGGGAGAGTGGGAGGAAGGGGGGGGGGCGAAGGAAGAGGGAAAACGCCAGAAGAGAAAGAGCGAAGAGGGGGGCGGTCGATTAGAGGCAGAGAGAGAGGGTAGAACAAAAGACAGATAAGAGTGGTAGAGAAAGAGAGAGAGAGAGAGAAAGAGAGGGGGGGGAATAGAGAGAGAGAAAGAAAGAGGGAGGGAAAAGGCAGGAGAGGGGAGGGAGAAGGGAGGAGGGAGAGGAGGGAGAGGGATAGGGCAGAGAGGCAGAAGGATGAGGGAAGAGAGGAGGGAGAGAGAAGGGAGGAGAGGAGGGAGGAGGGAGAGGGAGGAAGAGCAGGAAGGTACGAGCGTGAACGTTCGAGGAAGTCCTAGGCGAAAAGGCCGTTCCTGAAGGAAGTCTCGGGCGGGAGCCCACGACGGGCGGGCGATCCCCTGACGGGCGGGTCGGGCGGGTGGGACATTCAAGCGGGATGCCTGAGTATGGCGAGAGCGCGATTCCCAAGTAAATTGTGACGGCGTCCTTGGCGCAGCGTGTTTCCTGAGCGTCGAAAGTGAGATGTCTAAATACATCGCATGGAAGTCACAAGCGAGGGCAAAATTCCTAAATAACATGCACGGGGTTCTCTGGCAAGAGCGGGGGGGTGATTAAATTGCGAGGAAATCCTGACTCAATTGCGAAGAAATATCAAGCGGGAGCGCCTTTCCTGAGAAAATTGTGAGGAAGCCTCAGATGGGAGCGGGGGTCCTGACTAAATTCTTGAAAAGTCTCAAACGGGAGCGCCTTTCCTGAGTAAAGTTGGAGGAAGTCTCAGACGGGAGGGGGGGACCCTGAGTAAAGTTCGAGGAAGTCTCAGGCGGGAGCCGTTGTTGTTGTAGTCTGGGGGGGGCATGGGCACAGTTTGAGCCCTGTCAAAAAATAAGGTGCGAGCGTCGAGGGGCACACTTTGATTGAGAAAGAACCAGTATGCACTGGTGATGGGGGGAACAACAATAAGGTTTCAGAAATGAAAGTTCAACCGCAACAACAACAACAACAACTACAACAACAACAGCAACAACAAAAACAAAACCATAACAATAACAAACACACACAGAATACCAACAACACAAACAAAACCAAAAACAAAAGCAACATCAAAAACAAACAACAAAAACAAAAACAAACACAGCATCAACAACAACTGCAACAATCAGTTTAAGACTGTTCGCCCTTTCTGGCACGCGTGTCTTGCATTTCGTATACCCCAACCCTCGATACCCGCCCACTCCGTCTTCGATTGCACCTCCTTTCGAGGGGGATCTCTTCCTTGTCGGCCACCGACTGAAGTGTGAAGAAGTCTCGAGGAAGAGCGCCGTTCCTGAGTTCGGGGGCCTTCTTGGCCAGGGGCTCTCGGAGTAAATCGTGAGGAAGTATCGAACAGGAGCCCTTGCCGTCGTGGCTGGGCCTCCGCCAATTTAATTGAATTGCGAGGAAGTCTCGAGCGAGAGCGCCGTTCCTGAGTTCGAGGGCCTCTCTGGCCAGGGTGTCTCGAGGGTAAATTGTGAGGAAGTGATTACCGAGCGGGGGCCGTTGTTGTCGTAACTGGGCCTCTAAGGGCCCACATTTAGGCTCAAGCCATCGCTCGAGCGGGAGCCTCGTTTTCAGAGAAATGCAGCCGGCGTCGAGGCGAGAGCGCGCATGATTCTTTCGAAATGAATATTCAACGACAACAACAATAATCATTTAAGTTCTATTCGCTCTTATCTGCCTGCAAGCCTTTAGACCCGCCCTCTTCGTCTACGGTCGTCCCCCCTTTGGGGATATAGATCTTTCCTTCCTGCAACGTGTATTTCGCGCAGCCCATAGGCAGGGGAAGGAAGGACAGATGGAAGGAAGGGACAAGGGGGGAGGGAGGGGAACGGAGCACGAGAGAGAGAGAGAGTAGCAGGAATGGGGTTAAGAGCCGAAGACACGTGGCAGAACCAAAAGGGCAGATCGGGCGGGTAGACCCTGACGGGCGGGTCGGGAAGGCGGGTCCAGGCGGCCAGGTCGAGCAGGCGGGTTGCTGAAGCGTGCGTCGTGCATGAATCGCGGGGAAGTCTCAAACGGCAGCGCGATTCCTAAATAAATCGTGAGGGTATCCACAGCGAGAGCGTGATTCCTGAGTGTCGAGGGCGCGGCGTCTGAATAAATCGCGAGAAAGACCCCACGTGAGAGCGCGATCCCTACATAAATTGTGAAGACGTCCCGCACGGGCGCGATGTGTAATAAATTGTTCGGACGTATCGGGCGGGAGCCGTTGATGTTGTTGTAGTTCGGGGCCCAAGGACCCAGTTTTGTGACACCTCGCTTTCCCTGGTAAAAGCCATCGCACTTCAATTAAAACATACAGTGGTTACCAGGCAGGTGGATCAACTACAATGACTGTTTAGAACTTATAAACTAAACAGCGAAAAAACAACAACGACGTCGACGACAACAACAGCAACAACAACTATCATTACCCTATCAATAGTTGCACTGAAGGGGGCCTGGCTGATCTTGAAGGATTTGACGAAAATTGGCGGCCGATTTCGGTAGGCAGCCGGGTTCCCGGATTCCCGGTCCCTGGTTCCGGCTGGATTTCAGTGGGCGGCGGGATTCCCGGTTTCCCGGGTTCCTGGTCGATATTCTTATCGATCGGTCTCATCAGCGGTTTCATGGCCCACCTCTCTATCGATCTCGGCATCGATCTCACCATCGATCTCACGATCGATCTCAGAATCGATCTCATTATAGATCGCACGAGCGATCTCACGATCGATTTCACTATCGATCTCATTGCATCGACTTCCCTAGCGGTCTCACGATCGCTCTTACAATCGCCCTCACTATCGATTACACGATCGATCCCACTATCGGTCTTGCAAAGGAGCTTAATATCCAGCTTACGAGTTTTCAAACCATCCACTGATTGGATTTTCTCTGGTGTGAGATTAATGCTGTTTGCTCTTATCCGCTGTTTGCTCTTATCCGCTCGCGTGCCATTCAACACGTATATCCCCAACCCTCGCGACCCGCCCTCTTCGTCTTCGATCGTACCCCCTAGGGGGTACATCTTTCTTTCCTGCAACTTGTATTTCGTGCAGCCCCGAAGATAGGGGAAGAGAGGACAGATGGAAGGAACGGGCAAGGGAGAGGGAGGAGGATGGAGCACGAGAGAGAGCAGCAGGAGGGAGGCTAAGAGCAGAAAACACGTGGCAGAACCAGAAAGGCAGATCGGGCGGGTAGACCCTAACAGGCGGGTCGGGAAGGCAAGCCCCGGCGGCCAGGTCGAGCAGGCGGGTTTCTGAAGCGCGAGTCCTGCTTGTATCGCGAGGAAGTCTCGAGCGACAGCGCGATTCCCAAATGAATCGCAAGGGAATCCACAGAGAGAGCGTGAATCCTGAGTGTCAAGGGCGCGGTTTCTTAAGAAATTGGGAGGAAGTCCCCACGCGAGAGCGCGATTTCTGCATACATTGAAAGGGCGTCCCACGCGAGAGCGCGATGCCTGCATAACCTCATCAAGCCATTAAGGACCCCCCCGGGGTTATCATCAGCACCGCACCGTAATTAAATAATCATGGGGGGCGGTTTTCACCGAACGATACGATGAGCACCGCGCAAACGGAACGACAATAAATCATTCCCGCGCCCCGGCTCGGGTGGTATCCCAACTGGAAGTTGAAAAAAGAATAAGAATAAGAATAAGAGAGGAATACGAGTAGTAAGAATAAGAATAATAATCAGAAGAATAAGGATAAGCATGAGAGTAAGAGTAATAATAAAGATAAAACAAATAATTAGAATAAGAGAAATAATAATGAGGGAAAATAGACAGAATGATAATCATACAAGAACCATAAAACCGAAAAAAAGAGTAAGAATAACAATACGAATAAGCAGAATGATAAAAGCTTTTTCTCATTATCTTCATCCTCTTTGTCCTATACGACTTGTATTACCACCCTTGTTGAAAAAATGCTGTTCCTGGCCGTCGTGTGGGGTAGTGCATCCGAGGATATCGCCCTGCCACGCACGGCGCGTTATCTTAGCACCGCACCCGCACAAAATAATTACGACAGCTTGACCAAAAAGACAAGAAGTACAATGAGACCAATAATACTACTAAGAAAACACATTAGAATAAGACTAATAATAATGATAACAATAAGAATGCGAATAAGAATTAGGATAATATTGATAATAATGATAAGAATCCGGAACAGACGGGATCGCCTGTTTCTTTCCTCCCTCCCTACTTTCTCTCATGTTCTTCATCATCCTTGTCCTGTACGATTCTTATTACCACCCCTATTGAAAAATTGTTTTTTCCCCGCCGTCGTGTGGGGTAACTAGTGCATCCGAGGATATCGCCCCCGCCACGCACGGCGCGTGATCTTAGCACCCGCACCGCCAAAATCATTCGCCCCCCATCGTAGGCACGGACGGTTCCTTTTCAAAGCTGGGCTCTCCCTTGCTGGGGCGCCCCTGCTCGAAGGCCGAGCGCTGGGAAGACGCGCGGCCACTCCAGTTCTCGCCCAGACCGACCACCTGACGCAGACTCGTCTGCGTCCAGAGCAGTTTCTGAGGATGTCTCAGGCGAGGCGTTTGTTTCAGAACCAAAAGGAGACCAGATTGCGAGAATGTCCCGGGCGGTTTGCTTGTTTCGGCGAGCAGGCTCGTCTGCGTTCACATAAAGGTACGAGGTGCCAGGATAACGCTTCTGGGGTGCCGGGTGCGTTATACTTTTGTTGGAGGGGGGGTCTTACTTGCCGGATGAGGTTACATTGTGAGGACGTCCCGCGCGAGAACGCGATTTGGGAATACATTGCGAGGGAGTATCAAGCGGGAGCCACTGTTGTTGTAAACCGCGAACCAGGGGCCCAATTTGAGCCCCATGACTTTCCTTGATAGAAACCGGGTTCGAGCCCCTGGGGGAGCACTTCAATTGAAAAAACACTCTGTTGACCAGAGGGGAAGGATCAACAATACTTATTTCAGTACTGAGAGTTCAACAACAACAACAACAACAACAACAACAACAACAACAACAATCATTTTACCCGAACGCGTGGTGTTCTCCCCAGTGCCAGGGTTTTCATACGACACCAGACAATACCCCCACTTCGTGGGGGGGCATTACAAGCTCTACCAAATATCCAAACGACTCTTCGCGACCACCCACACCCAGCTTCCCGCCCTATGACGTTCGGACACTTCACTTCGTGGCATGCGGACGACCGTGGCTACTATTCAGGGCCCCGCGGCCGACGACGACGGCGTGCGCGCGCGAAGAAAAAACGAATGTGTCCCGCATGGTATTATTTGACAGGGATGATGGCCCTGGCAGGTGCGCAACCGTTGTCGCAGAAGTTCGAAAAAGTTGCTCGCAAAAGCCCGTTTGACAGAAATGTTTAAAAAGTGTTGGGTTTCCTACGAATCCGCAAGAGCGCGCGGGATGAGATTTTGACATTTTTTTGTTGAAAAACCATTGGTTTTTTGATGTTTTTATGTTAAAATCGCTTCCGAACACTAAGCTTTTGGAAGGATTTCGTCTTGCGCGCGCGAATGTCCACTTTACCTTATTTTTTGCAAGGGATTCTTGAAATTTGATTATATTTGAACAAGAAATTTCATTTTATAGTGTTTTTTGCAAGGGAAAGCGGGGGGGAACAAAACAACCGGATCTTGATGACATCGAATTACCTGAGGCTTCCTCACGAAAATGATGAAAACGTGGCTGCGGCCTAGGCGCGGCGGGGGGGGCGCGCACCAGGGGGCCCAACAATAATTATTCTTTAGAATTAATAATGTTCAACAACAACAACAACAGCAACAGCAACAGCAACAGCAACAGCAGCAACAACAACAACAACAACAACAACAACAACAACATCATCAAACTCAACAACAACCACAACATCAACAGCAACAACAACCACAACCATAACCACAACAGCAGCAACAACAGCAACATCAACAGCAGCAACAGCAACAACAACAATGATAACAATATTAACGACAACCATAAGTTGAAAACTGTTCGCACCTATCTGCCCGCGTGCCACTCAACATGTATATCCCAAACCCTCGGTACCCGCCCTCTTCGAGGAGAGAGCGTGATCCACCGCCGCTTTACTCTGGAAAATTCCCCCCCCTGCTCCTCCAGAACCCGCCCCCCCCCCTTCGAAAGTCCTCCGCCCCCCTGCTCGAGACCCCCCCTTCCCTCCTTCCCCCGGGCAAAACCCACTCACTGTCCCCAGTCCCCACCAGTGTCCCCACCACGGTACCACTCTCCCCATTGCCCCCACTGTCCCCACCACTGCCCCACTCTCCCCACTGTCCCCGCCATTGTCCCACTGCCCCCACCGCTGTCCCAGTGTGCTGTCCCACTGTCCCCACTGTCCCCACTGTCCCCATCACTGTCCCACTGTCCCCACTGTCCCCACCACTGTCCCACTGTCCAGGGTTTGCCGGCGGCGAAGAGGGAGGGGGTTCGAACCGGCAATGACCCCCCCCCCTTTCATGATGGACCGGGAGGGGGGCGGTTCGAACCGGCATAGACCTCCAGGTTTTCAGGGGGAAGGGGGGGGGGACGGCGTAAAAAAACCCAGTGACCCACCCCGCTTTTCTGCCAGCAGCGGCAGAACACGCTCTTTCTCGAGTTCGATCATACCGCCCTGGAGGGTATATCAAACTTACCTGCCACGTGAATTTAGTGCAGCCCCTAAACTAGCGGAAGGCGGATGGAAGGGGGAGGGAGAAGGATGGATCACCAGAGAAAGTTCCAGGAGGGGGGCTAGGAGCAGAAAGCACGTGGCAGAACCAGACGGGCTGATCGGGCGGGTAGACCCTGTCGGGCGGGTCAGAAGGCAGGCCCAAGCGGCGTCCTGCATGAATCGCGAGGGTGTATTGAGACATAGCGCGATTCCCAACTGAACCGAGAGGAAACCAAAACGAGCGCATGATTCCTGAGTGACGAGGGCGCGGCGTCTGATTAAATTGCGAGAAAAATCCTACGCGGGAGCGCGATTCCTGCATAAAGTGTAAGGAAATCCCGCACGAGAGCGCGACTTTGGATTAACTTGTGAGCAACTATAAGCCCGGAGCCGTTGTTGTTGGAACTCGGGGGCCAGGGGCCCAGCTTGATGACACCCAGCTTTCCCTTGTAATAAACCAGGTGCGAGCCCCAGGAGAAGCACTTCAAATCGAGAAATACAATTGTTACCGGGCAAGAAAGATCAACATGAATTAGTCTCTAGACATGAAAATTCAACATCAACAACAGCAGCAACAACAACAATCATGACGACGACGACAACAACAAAACAACGACAACGACAACAACAAAGACAACGGCAACGACAACAATAATTATTTCAGTACTGAGAGTTCAACAATAACAACTACAACAACAATAACGACAACAACAACATCAACAACAATAACAACAACAGCAACAACAACAACAGCAACAACAACGACAACACTAACGACAACGACAACGACAGCAACCACAGCAGCAGCAACAACTAGACAACAACACCAACAGCAACAACACAAACAAACAACGACGACAACAACAGCAACAACACCAGCAACAACAACAACAACCATTTTAAGGCTGTACGCTCTTACTTGCCCGCGAGTCATTCAACACGTATACCCTACACCCTCGAAACCCGCCCTCTTCGTCTTCGATCACACCCCTTTCGGGGGGGATTATTTCTCTTTGCTGGGGCCGGCGGGCTTAGACGTACGGGCAAACCGGAACGGGCGGACAATCCTTCGGGGGCGTACATCTCTCTGCCCGCCATTGGAATTGGCGCGGGCCCTGCAAGAGGAGGAGGGGAAGAACGAGGGAGAGTGGGAGGAAGGGGAGGGGGAAGGACGAAGGAAGAGGGAAGATACCACGTTGTGAAGGCGTCCTTGGCGCGTGCGTGGTTCCTGAGCGCCGAAACGCAATTCCAGAATAATTTGTGAGGACGTCGCACGCGAGAGCGCAGTCCTGAGTACATTGTGAGGAAATCTCGGGCGGGAGCGGGGGCCCTGACTAAGTTGCGAGGAAGTCTCAAGCGGGAGCGCCGTTCCTGAGCAAATTGCACGGAAGTCTCAGGCGGGAGCGGGGGTCCTCACTAAATTGCGAGGAAGTCTCAGGCGGGAGCGCCGTTCCTGAGTCAATTGCGCGGAAATGTCAGGCAGGAGCGGGGGTCCTGAGTAAAATTCGAAGAAGTCTCAGGCGGGAGCGCCGTTCCCACGTAAATTGCACGGAAGTCTCAGGCGGGAGCGGGGGTCTTGATTACATTGCGAGGAAGTCTCAGACGGGAGCGCCTTTCCTGAGTAAATTGCGCGGAAGTCTCAGGCGGGAGCGGGGGTCCTGAGTAAAAATCGAGGAAGTCTCAGGCGGGAGCCGTTGTTGTTGTAGCCCGGGGGGCAGGGGCACAGTTTGAGCAGGAAGACTTTCCTTGAGAAAAAACAAGGTGCGAGCCCCGGGGGTGGCACTTCAATCGAAAAAAAACAATGTGCACCGGTGGGGGGGGGATCAACAAAAAATTATTCTTCAAGAATGAGAGTTCAACAACAACAACAACAACAACAACAACAACAACAACAACCACACCAACACCAACACCAACAACAACAAAAGCAACAACAATCAGTTCAAGGCCGTTCGCTCATATCTGCTCGCGTGCCAGTCAACACTTATATCCCGAACCCTCGATACCCGCCATCTTCGCCTTCGATCGTACCCCCTTGGGGGTATATCTTTATTACCTGCAATGTGTATGTCGTGCAGCCCCGAAGGCGGGGGAGAAGAGGGCGATGCAAGAAGGGACAAGGGAGAGGGAGGAGGATGGAGCCGGAGAGCGCAGCAGGAGGGAGGCTAGGAGCAGAAAACACGTGGCAGAACCAGACGGACAGAATGGGCGGGTAGACCCTAATGGGCGGGTCGGGAAGGGGGGGCTTGGCGGCCAGGTCGAGCAGGCGGGTTGCTGAAGCGTGCGTCCTGCATGAATCGCGAGGGAGTCCCGTGCGATGACACGATTCCCAAATGAATTGCCAGAAGTCAGCAGCGAAGGCGTGATTCCTGAGTGTCGAGGGCGCGGCGTCTGATGAAATTGTGAGACAGTCCCACGCGAGAGTGCGATTCCTGCATAAACTGTGAGGAAGTCCCGCGCGCGTGCGCGATGTGTGAATAAGATTTGAGGAAGTATCAGGCGGAAGCCGTTGTTGTTGTTGTTGTTGTAGCTCAGGGGCCAGGGAGCCAGTTTGACCCTCAAGAATTTCCCTGATAGAACCAGGGTGCGAGCCCCGGGAGGGGCAGTTCAATTGGAAAAATAGCACGTGCACCGTGGAGGATATAGGTCGTCAGAAGTGTAAGTTCTAAAACAATGATTTTCAGACTGATCGCTCTTACCTGCTCGCGTGCCATTCAACACTATATCTCGAACCCTCCGCACTCGCCTTCTTCGTCCTCGATCATAATCCCCTCGGGGGTATATCTTCCTTACCTGCCACGTGAATTTAAGGCAGCTCCTAAGGCAGGGGACGAAAGGACGGATGGAAGGAATGAACAAGGGGAGTGAAGAGGATGGAGCAGGAGTGAGAGTCGCAGGAGGGGGCTAGAAACAGAAAACATATGGCATAACCAAACTCGCTAATCGGGCGGGTCGGGAAGGACAACCGTGCATGGCCAGGCACGGTGGTATTTAGATGCCGCCGTCTCCACAGAGACGAGAGCCTGACGACAATAATAGCGGTGTTTGCAAGCCCGGGAGGGTCCTGTCGCGGCCGCTCAGTACCTCCAAACCAGGGGCAGCGGAGGACGGAAAGCGGGAACCAGCCCCACGCGGCTCCCAAAAAACCCAACCCTTGTCAGCCGGAGGGGATTGGCCGACCCCCGTCACGTGAGCCGTGAACACTGGGGCCTGGGAGATCCCCGGGAACTTCTAGGGCGAAGAGTCTCCCAGGCAGTCTCTGCGCCCCCGACGACCTGCTGACCCGCTCGACGCCCGCGCCGTCGCTGCTGACTCGCCGGCATGGCAGCGACACGCGTTGAACGTGGGCCCCGATCGAACCTTCCGAGGAGGAGTCAACAACTCCGAAAGGCGCGGCTTGCAAAGGGCGCGGTGTTCAACCCCCTTGGGGCGGGCGAGGACCTCGACGGATCCTTCGCCACGCCCCGAGAGGGCCCGACGAGGGCAACGTGGTGCCCCCCAGAAGCCCCACCCCGAACCCGACCCCCTGGGCTGCGCGAGCCCCGACCGAACCCGCCGACCGAGTTGGAGCTCTTGCCAAGGACGCGGCTACGACAAGGGTGAATAACCATAAAGGGGCGATACTAAACCCCTTGGGATAATAAAGTTCGCGGTTCCCGCGGGGATCATGAAGGATTTTCCCGGGGAAGGTAAGTTATGATGATGATGATGATGATGATGATGATGATGATGATGATGATGATGATGATGATGATGGTGATGATGATGATGATGATGGTGGTGATGGTAATGGTGATGGTGATGATGATGATGCTGATGCTGAGAATGATGATGATGATGATGATGATGATGAGGATGATGATGATGATGATGATGATGATGATGATGAGGATGACGGTGACGGTGACGATGACGACGACAATGGAGGAGAAGGAGGAGGAGGTTAAACCAGGCGCACGACAGAAGCCTGACTCGAGCGATCTCGAGGCTCGTGGCTACTTGCCCGCAGAGGCGCACTTCGCAGAGATTACTCGAAAGATCTCGAGGCTCGTGGCTACTTGCCCGCAGAGGCGCAGGAGGATTGGCCATTTTGGTAGGGATCAGCACTCGGCGACTGCTGATCCCTACCCAAACGTCGTTCTGACGTTTACTCCATGTTTGTAGTGCACCCCATGGCCCTGCCGCACGGTCGTAACGTGGGCAAACTGAACTGGTGAGAATATCACAGCCCTGCCACACGCTCGTGATTGCGGAAGCTGGTGTGGCGAGACCACCATGGCCATGTTCAGCGTTTTTGATGTTGCTGCTAATCAACATGATATGATAGCAACTTCGATCCCCGCAATTTTTCCGTGGATTATCAAGTTCGGCCTCCGCGCCTTCCCCACAGATAGATCCCTGTGGGCGGGGATAAAAAAATAGAGGGGGGTTAAGGGGGGGGGGGTACTTTATTATCGCCCGTTAGCGGATGTATTCCAAGGACGGGCCTATTAAACGCATTCGCTAGGGAGCTTCGCCGAAGGCATGGATCATCGGCGCCCCGCGAGAGCCAAGAGCGTTACAACTGCCATGGCCACGCGGTCCTGGAGGTCCACGGGATCCACTGCGAGCCCTTGCCCCCCTGTGACCTGGAGGTCCCTGGGCAAATTACTCGCCCCCGTCGTCGCCTTCGAATACGTCTGGGCTGCATGAGCCCCGATCGGGCCCGCCGAGGATCGACGGCGAGCCTGGATGGGGGGCAGTGAGAAGGGGCGGGCCTTCTCAGAAGGCTCGGAATGCCCGCGGCCTTCTGAGCAGTGGTCTAAGCCTTCCCCGAAAACACAGACAACCTCTCAGAAGGAGCAGGGGCTTCTGATCTGAGAAGACCTCCTCCTTCGCACTTCCCCCCTCGCTCGCCGCCGACTGGAGGCCCTTGGGCTAATTGCTCGTCCCCGTCGTCGCCTCCGAATATGTCCAGGCTGCGTGAGCCCCGATCGGGCCCGCCGAGGAAGAGCTGCGGCCGAGGCCGCGGCGTGACAGGGTCATCAGCTCGTCGCTGTCGTGGTCGTCGTGGTCGGCACAGTGGTCGTCGTCGTCCCTCGTTTGGGTCGGCTGCGCCGGCCGCAAGGCCTTCACAATATGTCTGGGCTGCGCTGGCCCCGATCGGGCACGCCGAGGAAGAGCTGCGGCCGAGGCCGCGGCGTGGACGCCCACCTCGCCCTGAAGCGCGCGCCCTGGGCCCCCGGGCCTCTCCCGCGGGTGCGCCCAGGTCAGCATCTCGAGACGCATCCAGCCGCGGCGACGAGGGCCTTCCTCGAGGCACAAAAATCGAATGGGGCAAGGACTAAAGAATTGAGTTGCCCCAGATTTGATTTGTCGAAAAGGGTTCCGTCGATGTACGGAGCATCCTGAGCATGTTTTGTCAGCTCGTGAAAAACAATTCCTGGGTACATCAATTCTGTTGCCGACTCCCTACTAGCGAGATTGGTACACTTCCCTCCTCTCACCGAGCCCGCCGAAGACATGCGATGTCCAAACAGTGTTCAACACAGTGTCCAGAAATCATGGCCCTTCCCTCGGTTTTTCATCCCGACTCGTTTCTTGACGGTCCCCGGGTCCGGCGAAGGCCCCGGGAGGCCGCAAACAGTCGAAAACCTCCCTGTCGCGCTTTTTCCCACGCGAGCATTTTTGGGTTACGTGAGCCCCGATCGGGCCCGCAGAAGAGGACTGCCAGCCTGGAACGTATCCCTATCCCCAAGATTGGCATCGCCTGGCCTCGATGCCGTTGCAAGGATCCCTCGGCTTCTGCGGGCGCACCTCCGTGATTGTCACCGCACTTGGGCTCGAGATGCAGATGAGATCGAGGCTGGTTGGGGGAGCTCCGGCCGAGGCCGCGGCGTGGACGCCCACCTCGCCCCGGCGCGCGCCCTCGGCACAGGCCTTGCAGCACGTGTCCAGCGGCCTGCCCGCCGGGTCCCTGCCAGGTGCCACCTGGCGGCGCGCTGGCGGCCAACGGGCTCCAAGGGCCCAGTCGACGGGCGAGCGAGCGAGCCACCGATGCGGAGCCATAACGTACACATATGCATAGACACATACACATACATACACACATACATATACATCTACATCTAAGGCTACATCTACATCTACATATACATATAGATCTACACAAACATCAACAGACATACATATATATATAAATACATATATATGTGTGTGTGCACCTACATATGTATACACACACATATAGACATAAACATAGCACATATTCGTAAACCCATACATGTTAGCCAGCCGTAGACCCCAACAGCGTCTTTATACCAAGGTGCGTTGTGCAATATATGTGAAACTACGTGGTGCAACCTATGTGATACAATCGACGTGGTGCAATTTGTGTAGTGCGATATACGTTGAGACGTCCACGAATGTGGTGTGACCTATGTGGCGCAATCTATGTGGGGGGTGGCACTGGTTTTGTTTTCCTCGCGCGCGCCCATTTCCCATGCTGTCGCAATCATAACACCCACCCGCCCGCAAGTTGGTTTGCAAAACCAATGCGGCGGCCATTGCGATGGCTGTTCGGCGCTGGTTGGTGCATCGCTGAGGCTGCGTTAGCGCGCACAGGCTCGCGCGCAGAGCGGTCAAATAGTCTGGCGCGACCGACGCAGCCGCGGTCTCGCTGACCGATGGGAACGTCCCAGCGCCTCGCAAACCGCGCTGACGCGCGGGGACGTCAATGCAGTCGGTGACGCGGGCGGGCGCGGTATCATGGCGACGTCAACAACGGCATACACGATGATGATAGTAGCGATGCAGGCACCGAGGATGACAATGACGACGGCAAAAGCAATGACGGCGCCGATGCCGATCACGCCGATCACGGCGATGGTGTCCTGGCATCGGTGATGAAGGTTTGGGAGTGATTTCAACACGCGCGCGCGGCCGACGCGCGCGAGGGGCCCGCATAGCATCACTTGACAAGGGTCGCCCCCCCCCCCCCCACCCAAGCACGCGCGCAGGGGTGTTCGCATGATTCCGACACACGCCCGCGACAGGCACGCTTGGCAAGACGTCATAAAAACGTTGACAGACCCTGGCTTTGTTGAGAATTCGCAAGAGCGAGAGCGCTAGCAAGTTTGAAAAAAAAAACTTGTTGCGAAACTATTGTTATCCCGTGTGTTCGGGACGCTCGATGTTGAAACCTGCGCGAAGCCAGAAGTTTTGAAGCGCGTGTGCGCAACGCGGGCGCGCACTCCGCCCGATTTCCTCCTTGGTATTATCGCGACAGCGCGTGCGCGAGGGCGTTAGACATGATGACAAGGCTGAAAAACCGACGCCTTCAAAAGAGCGCGAGCGCAATCATTTTTGAAAATTCCGATTGCGAACCATTCGTTGTTAAACATGTGTTCGGGGCATTCTGTGTTCGACCCCGCGCGACACCAGAAGTTCCAGGGGGGATTTTGGCATGCGCGCGACGATCCGCGCGGGCATATTTTTGAAGATGAAGACGAGCGCGCGTACGCTGTTGTTTTTTGCAAGGGACGACGGGGCAGAATCAGATGTACATTGCACATCCCCACGGGGGGGTAATCCCGGGGGATGGGTAAGGGACAGATCCTAACCATTTTCTAGGAAAAGGACACTCGATGCTGAAATCCTCGACGCTTTATGCGCATTCACTTATATGTGTTCGGGACACTCGATGCTGCAATCCGTACGAACTTTCGTTATTGCGAATGAAGATGGCAAGCGCGCGACAACGCGCACGTGCACTTCGTCATGCGCGGCAATCGGTTCTTGAAAACGAACGATTTGTCCCAACAAAATGCGCGCGCATAATGTCATTGGGGCAAGGGGCGAGGGTGGGGCGAGGGCGCGCGCGCGCGCGTGCGTGTGTGCGCATATGCGTGTGATGGGGGGGTCAAGACCGGCTTGGCTGGGATCGCATGGGTTCATACTCCAAATACTCCAAATGAACGACGGGGCAAAACCACATGTAAGCCGCACATCCACAGAGGGGGGTGCGTCCAGCCCCAGGGGGCAGTGGATCCGAGCTCCGCGTTAGACCAGGGCATGTATGCGGAGCAGACTACGATGCGGACTTTATTGTTGTTGGCACTGGGATGTCAACTCCACTGCCCGCGCAGTCAGCCCACCCACCCACGCGCAACAAGGCACGCAAAACCAATGAGGCGCAGAGCGGCCAGCTAGTCTGGCGCGATCGACACGGCCGCGGCGGCGCCGACCGCTGGGGCCTTTCCAAGCGCGTCTCACAGGCAGCGCTGACGCGCGGCAGCGTGAATCGGTAGCTCGGGCGGGAGCGGCATCGCAGCGACGTCGACAACGGCAGACGCGACGACGATTGCAGCGGCGCCAGCGACGACGACGACGACGACGAAGAAGAAGAAGACGAAGGCAACGGCGGCAAAGGCAATGGCGGCGCCGATGCTGACTACGCCGACGACGGCGATGGCGGCCACGCGTCGGCGATCAGGGTGTTGGAAGGACATCGACACGCGCGCTCGGCCGACGGGCGCAGGCGGCCCGCGCGGCACTATCCGAGAAGGATCGCGCCCCCACACGGTCGAATGATGCCGACAAGCGCGCGCGCGCAAGGTCCGTTCGGTCGCACAAGATGAACACGCGGGGAATCGAAAACAAACTGTGGCTCCCAATCGGAATCGCAAGAGCACGCGAGAAGTTGTTTCAATTAAACGTTTTCTTACGCGGCGCATCGACATTAGGCGGAGGGGGGTGGCCCCAGACCTCTGCTGAATGCGACTGCTTACAGCAATGCGTCCTACGCGGGGGGGGGGGGGGGGGGGGGCATTCGCTCGAATCAGACGCCAAAAAAAACAGCCAAGATCTGCACCGTGGGGGGGTCGCGAAGGCCCGCGCCGATCGGCAAAACCATGAGAAGAGACGATCCCAGACTGTTGCTACAACACCATATGTTTAATACCACCAGCCCTCCTGGGCGTAGGTGGTTTAGGGAATGTCCTCGTCCACCACCCTTCTTCCCCTTCGGGGAGGGGTTCACCCCTTCCCGTACCCCCCCCCCCCCTGGACCTGGACGGGGGGGTTCGCGAGCGGTCAGGGCGTCCAAAACGGCCTCGGCGAGGAAGCCAAAATCAATGGTTTTGACAAGGTCATGGCCCTATGTTGGCTTTTTGGGAGGACAGCCGAAATTAAGGACCCCCCTTGTTTGATCGATGTCCTCCACGATGGCCCCAAGAAGCGCCCACGAGGCCCCAATGTGCCCCAACATGGCCCCAAGATGGCCCCAACAGGCCCTCAAGAGGCCCCCAGGAGGCCCCCAAGAGATCCCCAAGCGACCCCAAGAGACCCAAAACGCCAAAGAGCCCCCCGTGAATGCCAAAAGACCTCCAAGGCGCCCCAAAGCGCCACGAAAAAGGGCCCAAGAGATATCCCAAGAGGCTCCGAAAAGGCATCCAAGAGACATCTGACCCTTTTGCTTGCCCTCCTCCTCCTGCTTCTCCCTCCTCCTCCTCCTCTTCCTCCTCCTCCTCGTCCTCGTCCTCGTCCTCCTCTTCCTCCTCTTCCTCCTCCTTTCTCCTCCTCTTTCCTCCTCCTCCTCCCTCCTCCTCCTCCTCCTCCTCCTCCTCCTCCTCCTCCTGTTCCTGCTCCTCCTCCTCCTCCTCCTCCTCCTCCTCCTCCTCCTGTTCCTGCTCCTCCTCCTCCTCCACTGTTTGCTCCTTTTCGTCCTCCTCCTCCTCCTCCTGCTCCTCCTCGTCCTGGTCCTCGTCCTCCTCCTCCTCCTCTCCTCCTCCTCCTCCTCCTCCTCCTCCTGCTCCTCCTCCTCCTCCTCCTCCTCCTCCTCCTCTTCCTCCTCCTCCTCGTCCTCCTCCTCTCCTCTTCCTCCTCCTCCTCCTCTTCCTCCTCCTCCTCCTCCTATTCCTGCTCCTCCTCCTCCTCCTCCTCCTCCTCCGCCTCCTCATCATCATCATCATTATATTCATCCTCCTTATCCACACTTCCTCATCCATCCATCCAATTTCCTCATTATCCTCCCTCCTCCTTCGCACGGTTCGACCGTCCCCGTTTTTGTTCCTGCACTTCCCTGGTCACCTCAACTCGCCTGGAAATCGTTTCTGGATGGGTCGGTGGTGATACGCGAAGTGTCTAGAACATGTATTCGGCGCAATCGATTTTTCATATACATATATATATATACACATCTGAAAAAGAGAAACAAGTGGGACATCGATGGTGTTTGACATATTGCTGCGCGCGCGACGAACGTTTGCAAGGGGTACTTCAGTATGAATCAGGTTTGGCAGACGGGCGTGCGCGCATATTGTTTTGTGCAGCGGATGGTGGGGGGGCGCGATGCCCGCCCGTCTGGGATGGTACGGATCGAAATACAAAATGAACGATGGGACAGAAACATCTGAAACTTGCACATCCACAGAGGAAGGAAATCCTGGGGGCATCGTAGTTCCTTCCTTCGTAGGAAAGAGAACCCATGTGATGCAGTTAGCCATGGTTCGCAGTGAGCTGTCTGTTCCACTGCTCGCGCAATGATCCGACCCCCCACCCCACCCCACCCGCAACTCGGCATGCAAAACCCATGAGCAGGTAACTGCGATGCCTGCTCGTCGCTGGCTGGCGCATCGCCGCGGCCGCACTAGCGCGCGCAGGCTCGCGCGCAGAGCGGCCGGCTATTCTGGCGCGACCGACGCGGGCGCGGTGGCGCTGACCGCTGGGGACTTTCCATCGCGCCTCACAGGCCGCGATGACGCGCGGCAGCGTAGGTCGGCGACTCGGGCGGGCACGGTATCATGGCGACGTCGACAACGGCAGACGCGATGATGTTTGCAGTGATGCTAGTGAGGACGATGACAATGACGATGACGACGGCAAGGCAAACGACGGCGCCGATGCTGCCCGCGTCGCTGACGGTAACGGTGTCCACGCGTTGGCGACGAAGGTGTTGGATGAACTTCGACATGCGCGCGCGCTAATTGAAAGGGATCCTGCACCCCCCCAGCAGGCGCGCAAGGGCGCTCGAATGATGTCGACATGCGCGCGCGAGGCGCACGTTTGGTAGATGCGATGACAATTGTGAAACCTGGTAGTCCCCAAAAGAATTTCCAAGAGCGCGCGCGCAAGTTTTTCTTGAGAACTCATGATGCGAAGTCATTGTTTTGAAGCCATGCGCGCGCGACGACGCACGCGCGCACTGCGCCCCGTTGTTTGCAATGTTTTCTTGCGACTGCACGCGCGCACGGGCATTCTAATGATTTCGACTGCGCGCGCAGTGGGCACGTTGTCCCAACCATCCTGTGGTGGTGGGTCCTCGCTTTGAATAGAGACAGTCACCGCGTCTCCTCCTCTGTTCTCTTCTCCTCCTCCTCCTCACCCTCCTCCCTCCTTGGATGCCCCCCCCTCGCACGTGTCGTGGCCCCATAGGGAACTCCACCTAAGGTCCCAATAGCGCCGTCCGCATTGCGGCGCCGCACCGTTTCGGCACACCCCTCACACGCGTCGTGGCCCCATAAGGAGCTCCACCTAAGGTCCCTGTGGCGCCGTCTGCAAGGCGGTGCCGCCCCATTTCGGCACACCCCGCACACGCCTCGTGGCCCCATAGCGAGCTCCACCCAAGGTCCCCATGGCGCCGTCCGCATGGCGGCGTCGCCTCAGATCGACACACCCCTCACACGCTTCGTGGCCCATAAGGAGCTCCACCCAAGGTCCCAGTGGCACCGTCCGCATGGCGGCGCCGCCCCATTTCGGCAAACCCCTCACACGTTTCGTGGTCCGATAGGGAGCTCCACCTAAGGTCCCAGAGGCGTCAATCCGCGCGGCGGCGCCGCCCCATGTCGGCACACCCCTCAAACGATTCGTGGCCGCATAGGGAGCTCCACCTAAGGTCCCAGTCGCGCCGTCTGCATGGCGGTGCTGCCCCATTTCGGCACACCCCTCGCACGTTTCGTGGCCCCATAAGGAGCTCCACCTACGGTCCCAGTGGCGCCGTCCGCATGGCGGTGCCGCCCCACTTGGGCACACCCCTCACACGTTTCGTGGCCCCATAGGGAGCTCCACCTAAGGTCCCAGTGGCGCAGTCCGCATGGCGGTGCCGCCCCACTTGGGCACACCCCTCACACGTTTCGTGGCCCAATAGGGAGCTCCACCTAAGGTCCCAGTGGCACCGTCCGCCTGGTGGTGCCGCCCCACTTCGGCACACCTCTCACACGTGTCGTGGCACGATAGGGAGCTCCACCTAATGTTCCAGTGGCGCAGTCCGCCTGGTGGCTACTCCACCCACGGCCATAGTGGCTACGTTCGCATACGCCCATCGCACCTATTTCAGCACACCCCTCACACGTTCCGTGGCCCCATAGGGAATTCCACCGACGGCCCCAGTGGCTGCTTTAGCATGCGCCCACCGCACAATGTTTGGCACACCCCTCACACGTTTCGTGGCCCTATGGGGAGCTCCTCCGAATGCGTTGCATGCAACGACGGTGCTCACAACTGGATATGGTTGGGTCCTTCGCCAGGCTAGCAAACCTAAGGATTGGGAAGGATTCCTGGATGCGCGCGCGACGACGCGCGCATGCACTTCGTCCTATTCTCAAAGTGAAGACTTATAAACGTATATATATATATACATACATACATACATACATACATACATACATGTGCATACATACATACAAGCATACATATTCGATAATGGATCCATGTGCGCGCATTGCATTCTTTGCAAGGGACAGAGGAGGGTCGATACCGGCTTGGCTCGGATCAGATGAATTCACAAATTAAACCGCACGAAGGGGCAGAATCATATTCAAACTGCACATCCCAAGGGGGGAATAAGCCAGGCCTCGGGAGGGTGGAGGATCCTAACTATTATCAGAAGAGAATCTATGAGGGCCACAAGACAGGCGGCGACGAGGCGGCGACGGGGCGGCGATGGCGAGCACGGAGCGGCCAGACCAACAATCAGGCCCAGGCGACGGGTGGCGACGAGGCGGCGACGGGGAGTCGACGGCGAGCACGGAGCCGCCAGACTGACATTCAGGCCCAGACGACGGGCGGCGACGGGGCGGCGACGGCGAGCACGGAGCTGCCAGACCGACAGACAATCCCAGTTCCTGAGAAGAGAAGTAAGAACCCCACAAGTGCGAGAAATGCTTGCAGAATAACCACCTACATATGCCCATGCACTTGCACGTGCACATACACATGCACATGCACATGCACATACACTTACTCACACTCACACTCACATACACATACACATACACATACACACGCACATACACCTACGCAGACACAGACACAGACACCTACACATGCACACATACACATACACATACACATACACATACACATACACATACACGTACACACACATACACAGAAACATACACAACACATATACATGTATGGCCACCTAAACATTCACATGCACATACACATACACAGACACATACACACATGCACACACATACACACATACACATACAAATACACAAGTTCACGCACAAGTGCATATACACGTAAATGTACATATACATCTACATGCGAATATACATATACATGTACATATACATATTGCCCGTGGAGGTACAGCTATGAAGCGATTAAGCGTGAAGCCGCGATTCTCGGCTTGGCAGTTTCGCTCGGGACATCCTCTCAACATTCTGAAAGACGGTCTCACCCCTCACGCAGATCGCGGCGCAACGCTCCAAACACACAAACTGATCCAATCACTGTATCATAAAACCTTCCAAACACAACGGAGTTCAATAAGGTTGGGCCCCATGATTTAAAAATTGTAGCTTTGCATCAAAATCCAACAGAAATCGACTTCGGCACGATTCTTACAGAAGGACAGTTGCGCCTGGGACATTCTCCCAACATCGAGCCCAGACGTACAATACACAGAAAATACGCACGTAATGCACACAGAATACACACGCACACGCACACACCCACACACGCACACGCACACACGCACACACACACACACACACACACACACACACACACACACACACGCACGCACACCATACAAAAAAAGCACACACCACACACAGAGAACACACACACATACAACACCTTTCAAAGGGGGGGGGTCAGAGGGGGGGGTTTTGGCCCCCCCCCCAAAGGGGGGGCGAGCCCAAAAAACGCCCCCAGGAGGTTGGACTCGAAATTCGGACCCCCTCCTCCTCCCCTTTGGCCACGCCGCCCCCCTGGCTCCAGAAGCCTACCCCCGAACCTGACCACCCTAACCCTAACCCTAATATCCTAATCCAAAACACCCTAGCCCTAACACCCTAACCCTAACAGACTAACCCTGACAAACTAACACCCTAACCCTAACACCCTAACCCTGACACCCCACTCCGAACCCTACCGCCCCAACCCGAACCCTACCGCCCTCACCCTAACACCCTAACCCTAACACCCTAACCCGAACCCTACCGCACTAAGCCCTGAGCCCGAGGCCCTAAGCTTAGCCCTGAGCCCTGCACCCCCACACCCTAATCATAGAAAGAGCGTGTTCTACCGCTGCTGGCGGAAAACCGGGGGGGGTCACTACCGGTTCGAACCCCTCCCCCCCCCCCCTCCGGAAAACCGGGGGGGGGTCACTACTGGTTCGAACCCCTCCCCCCCCCCACCCCCCCCAAGTTCATCATGAAAAGGGGTGGGGGTCACTACCGGTTCGAACCCCCCCCCCCTCGAACTCGAAAACCCGGGGGGTCACTACCTGTTCGAACCCCCCCCCCCTCGAAAACCGAGGGGGGGTGCGGACAGTGTGGGACGGTGGTGGTGGGGGCAGTGGTGAGGGGACAGCGGGACAGTGGTGGGACAGTGGGACAGTGGTGGGGACGGTAGTGGTGGGGACAATGGTGAGGACAATGGTGGGAACAGTGGGGACAGGGGACAGTGGTGGGGACGGTGGTGGTGGGGGACAGTGGTGTGGGGACAGTGGGAATGTGGCGGAAACAATAGGACAGCGGAGGGTACAGTGATGGTGGGGACAGTGGTGAAGGCGGTGGCGAGGACGGCGGTGACAATGGGACAGAGGTACAGTGGACAGTGGTGGGGACAGTGGGGACAGTGGTGGGAACAGTGGGACAGCTCAGTGGTTCGAACCGGTAGTAAACCCCCCCTTCGGTTTTCGAGGGGGGGGGGGGGTTCGAACCGGTAGTGACCCCCCCCCCCAGTTTTCGAGGGGAAGGGGGGGGGGGGTTAGGGGAGGGGAGGGGGTTTGCCAGGGAAGAGAAGGGGGGGGGGGGAGGTGTTCCAGCAGGGGGGGGGGATTTTCGGAGGGGGGGGGACCCCCGGGTTCCGGAGGAAAAGGGCGGCAATTTTCCATAGTAAAGCGGCGGTGGATCACGCTCTCTCTGATCATACCACCCTACCCCTACCTAGCCCTGACACCTCATTCAAAACCCTACCGCCCTGAACCCTAACCTTACAACCCTCAGCCTAACACCCTGACCCCAACACCCTAACCCGGACCCTACCGCCCTAACCCCGACGCCCGAAGCTACCCCATCAGCCCTAAGCCCTTGGCTCTATGCCTTAAGTCCTAAGCCCTTGGCTCTAAGCCTTAAGCCCTGAGCCGTAAACCATAAGCCCAACACCTGAACCCCATCATCCCAACGCCGACACCCGAAACCGAATCCTACCGCCCCCAGCCCTCAGCCCTAAGCTCTAAGCCATCAAGCCCCGGGCCTTCGGCCCTCGACCTCCTTAAGCCCTAAGCCGAAAGCCACAAGACCTAAGCCCTACTTGGATGGCCGCGGCGGCTGCTAGGTGGTTAGCGCGGATACTAAGGGGTTAGAGGATTTAGTATGCACGTACAAGTGAGTTGTAAGTAGGTTATAAGTGTTGTAAGTCGGATGTAAGTTGTATAACCAGCTACAACTGGTTAGTAGGAGATACTAACCACTTATAGCTGGAGGCTAACCTTGCTAAGTCTCTAGTAGAGGTTAGCTCGCTAAGTCCCCACTCTAGCTACCACTTACTAACCACTTAGTAACCACTTAGCTGCCACTTAGTAACCACCCAGTAACCACTTACTAATCACTTAGTAACCACATAGTAAGTCCGCTAGCTAGCTTACTTACTAAGTGGTTAGCGGACTTACTAAGTGGTTAGCGGACTCTGAGAAGGAGAAGGAGGAGGAAGAGGAGGAGGAGGAGGAGGAGGAAGAGGAGGGGGAGAGAGGAGGAGGAGGAGAAGGAGGATGAGGAGGAGGAGAAGGAGGAGGAGATGTCGAGGAGGAGGAGGAGTAGGAGGAGGACGGGGAGGAGGATGAGGAGGAGGAGGAAAGGGGGAGGCGGCGGCGGAGGCGGCGACGGGCGCGCCTCAGCCCAAGACGGCCGCTCGACGCGGCGGCCCTGCAGGGCCGCCGCGTCGAGCGGCAGCCTGGCGCGGCTGAGCGCGGCGCAGGCGAAGTTCGCCTGCGCCGCGCTCTGCGCCGCCATCTCCAGCGGCATTGCCGCTGGCGCGGGCGGCGGGGGGGCCCCGCGCGCCGCTCGGCAGCCAGAGCGGCCCACCGCACGTAGCCGTCGTCCACAACCCAGAGGGTTGGGGGACGACGACGTGCGACGGGCCGATGGCTGCCGAGCCCGTCCCACCCCTCGGGGATGTCGAGGAGGATCCCCGACATCCCCGAGGGGTCCTCCGAGAGGAGACTGCCCCATGGCTCGGGGTCGCCATCGAAAAACATGTCTTGATATGTTTTTCGATGGCGATCCCGAGCCGCGAAGCAAAGGGAAAAGGGAGGGCGCGCTCCCCGCGCGGCCTGTAAGCCGCACGCGCGCGGGCGGCGTCTCCTCCTCCCCCCTCCTTCTATCCTCCTCCTCCTCCTCCTCCTCCCTCTCCTCCTCCTCCTCCTCCTCCTCCTCCTCCTCCTCCTCCTCCTCCTCCTCCTCCTCCTCCTCTCCGCCTCCTCCTCTCGCCCTCCTCCTCTCGTCATCATCATATACTCCTCCCTCGTCCTCCTCCTCCTCATCCTCCTCCTCGTCCTCCTAACCCTCCGCTCCTCCATCGTCCTCCTCCTCCCCCCATCCCCTCCTCATCCTCCTCCTCCTCCTCCTCCTCCTCCAGCCTCATTTAGCTTCCTCTTCTCCTCTCCTCCTCCTCCTCCCCCTCCTCCTCCTCCTCCTCCTCCTCCTCTCCGCCTCCTCCCCTCCTCCTCCTCCTCCTCCTCCTCCTCCTCCTCCTCGTCCTCCTCCTCCCCCTCCCCCCCCCCCCCCCCCCCCCCCCCCCCCATCCCCCCCCCCCCCTCCCCCCCCATACCTCCGCTCGCTGTGAGCTATCTCGTCGTTTCCCTCCTCCTCATGCTCCTCCTCCTCCTCCTCACACCTCCTCCTCCTCCTCCTCCTCCTCCTCCTCCTCCCCTCCCCCTCCCCCTCCCCCTTCCCCCCCCCCCCCCCCCCCCCCCCCCCCCCCACCCCCCCCAACACATATCACCCCCCTCGTCAGAGGAGGGGGGGGAGAGGAGAAGGGGGAGGGGGAGCAAGATGAGGAGGAGGAGCAGCAGTAGGAGCAGGAGGAGGAGGGGGAGAAGGGGGAGGATGCGGGGAAGGAGGAGTTTGAACGACCGCACCACTGATCAACGACATTAGCGCTGCAGCGCAAGAGGAGGAGGAGGAACGAGGCGGAGAAGAGGAATCGGCGACCATGCACTGTTCAGGTGCTGCAGCACCGAAGCGTCAATGAAAAAGGTGCGCTACAGCGCAATGCAGAAGGAATCCACGCTTTCAAGGCGGAGAAGAGGAGTCGTCGACCATGCAACGTCCAGGTGCTGCAGCACCGAAGCATTTAGCAATGTAAAAAAGTGCGCTGCAGCGCCAGTAAGGAATCCACGTTTTAGGCTAAAGCGCACCACCGCGGCTGCGACCATATCGGGCGCGCCACTCGGACGTCGCCGCCCTCGCGCGGCGCCCACGCGAGCGAGCACGCGATGCTCGCCGTGTGCGCCCAAAAGGCGTCGGCATCGATGCCGCCGCCCTCGCGCGGCGCCCACGCGAGCGAGCACGCGATGCTCGCCGTGTGCGCCCAAAAGGCGTCGGCATCGCCGCCGAGCACGTGCGCGGAGGCGCGCGGGTGCAGCTTCTCCTTGAAGAAGTAGGGCAGGACCAAGCTCAAGCCATAGTAGTGGCCGTTCTTGGTGAAGGAGAGGTGTTTCAACACCTCGGCCGCAATGTGTCCCCCTCCTCCGTCCTCCAACAGCACGACGTCGCCGTATTTGACGTCGTGGTAGCGGCACCGCGCTGCAGCGGACGTAACAAAGTCCACAGGCCCGAACTGCTGCAGCAGTTCGCGCGAGATGGCCTTGGACGGCCTGGTGGCGTTAACCAGGCAGTTAACCTTAAAGGTGTCGCCATCCATGAGCTGCCACAGGTGCCGCTCGGTGACGCTCTTCAGGACATTGGCGTCCCAGCCGCTGGAGGCTGCAGCCCCCACCTGAAGAGCGTTCGCAAAGCGCTTGCTGGTCTTGTGCTTGCGCTCCAAAACCCAGCACGACGGCAGCGCCACATGGCCCCAACGCCTCACGTAGTTGGCGAAGTGGCGCAGGCAATGGAACTTCTGCGCCATCGTTTCCTTGCCAAAGACGCTGCTGTATGACAGCAAAAACCTGTTAACCGCAGCCTGCAGCTGATCCGCGTCTGCCTGACGCCTGGATACTCGTAGGATTTCTTCCACAACGATCGTGTGCGCCTCGAACACTGCGCAAGCCGATCGCACTGCAGGCGCTGCAGCGTCGCTAGCCACCTCCCTGAAGAAACACGTGAATCCGCCCGCGCGAACGCATGTCCGAACAAGAGGGGTGCAGTACATATCCTACAGAAATTCACGCGCGCTGCAGTGCATGTATTATTGGTCTGGCGGGGGCGCGAAGCATGCAATGATACTTGCATGGTTGTGAGCCCCTCGCTGGCGGTACACTTGAAATGCTTGCTGTCAACGTGGGACCTCACGCGCTTCTCGCCGAAGATCGCGCACGTGTCGGGGGAGATGGAGTGGCACCCTGGAAACGACCAGTCCTGGAAATATGCGTCTGCGCGCGCCCAGTAACCCTTCAACCTTCGAAACATTTGGAACACCAGAATGTTATATGTACCGTTGACGAAAATACAATGCATCCAATCAAACATGACTGTCTCGAGCGGCTTGAGTTTCCGAACCCGCCCAGGCAAATGGGGGCCCCAGTTCCAGCCAAGTCGGCGCTCCAACTCCTGGAACTCGCCCTTGTTCATGATGTTGACCCCTTCGATCAATACGTTGCTGATGGCATCGAGCAACGGCGCCGTCATCGGCTGCAGCCGCGACGCATCTGGCTCCGAGTGGTGAACAGCGACACCCGTCGCATCAGAAGCAACTATATCCCGAACTTCGCCCTTCAAGAACACGTTGCGGCACATAAAACATGGTTTGATTCCTGACGGACCTTTCATTCCGATCAAGCGGTGCATTGCATCCTCGTCCGCGATCCGACAGAGCCGCTGCAGCGACGCAAGAAGGCGTAATGGATATATACATGTGCACATGTATGCTAACTAATCTTGGGTGCTATGCGGCGACCGCTGCAGCGGCTGCATGTAAATTCCGAGGTCCATCTGGACGAGCTCCGTCGCGCCGTCCGGGCGCAGCCGCAAGCTGATGCCTGCGCTGAAGTTGCGCCCCTGATCAGGCCAGAACTGCGCGAGGAAGGCGCCCAGTAGCATCGTCAGTCCGCGCGGCCGGATGTCGCTCGCGGTCTTGGCCCGCATCGTCGCGAGCTGGAACCACGCATCCTGCGAACAAATCGCAGCACAACTGGCGCTGCAGCGCCTCTCTCTCTCTCTCTCTCTCTCTCTCTCTCTCTCTCTCTCTCTCATCTCTCTCTCTCATCTCTATATATATATCTCTCTCCTCATCTCCGCTCCTCTCTCTCTCGCTCTCTCACTCTCTCTCCCTCTCTCTCTCTCTCTCTTTTCTCTCTCTCTTTCTCATCTCTCCTCTCATCTCTCGTCTCTCCTCTCTCTCTCTCTCTCTCACGTCTCTCTCTCTCTCTCTCTCTCTCTCTATATATATATATCCTCCTCCTCTAAATCTAAAGCACGCACAGCATGCACCCCCCCCCCCTAGTCCCCCCCCGCATACATCGTTGCTGCAGCAACGCTATCGCGAAAGTCCTCCGACGAAAGCGCCTGCGGGCCGAATTCCGCGATCGCCCAGTAGATGCCCCAGGACTTGCGGTTCTGCACGTGCGCCAGCGCGTTGCCAGCGCCTATTTCATCGCCGTAAATAATGATGTGCCACGGGCGTGGCAGCTCCAGCGCCCGCTGCCACAGAGGCTGCATCGCGGGGAGGGCGCTGCAATACCACAGCATTGCTGCTGGACTGCAGATCTCCACCGTGTGCTGCCCGACTATCATGTTCTGGTGGAGCTTGCCGCACGGCGTGTTCTCACCGACCATGAGCTCCCGAGCGTCTCTGATATCCTGGCGTCGGGATCCCAATTCGGGGATTCCGTCTCGCTTAACGGACGCCAGGAATTGCGCCATCGCATTACAATGCATGAATGGCAGTTCCGCGCGAAGGCGGGACAGCCGCCGCAGCTTCGCTGGGCGGTCGCCCTCTGCCGCCATCGCGCGCGTTCCCGAGGCAAGCTCGCCTCCGTCGCTGCGCGCGCGCGGAGGGGCCCCTCCGCTAGGGGCCACGGCGACTACGGATGGAAATGAGGCTGCACCGCGTGGAGAGCAACCAAATGCGCGCTGCAGCGCTAACTGCCAAGCAACAGTCTGGGAGCACATGGCGCTACAGCGCCGCTAACGTTCAATGATGACAATCTGACGCGCTGCAGCGCGAACGTCCTCCTCCTCCTCCATCCTGCTCGCCATCCCCCTCGTCATCCTCCTCTTCCTCCCCCTCCTATACCTCCTCCTCCTCCTCTTCCTCCTCCTCCTCCTCCTCCGCCTCATGCGCCCCCTCATCCTCCCCATCCTCCTCCTCAACCTACCCATCCTCCTCATCATCCGTCCCCCGTCCCTTCATCCTCCCCGTCACCATCACCTTCATCGTCAACAGCATCAATATCACTCGCCCCCATCATCCGCCACATCACCATCCAACGAGAAACTGCAAGCGAAACTGCGCTGCAGCGCAACACATTAACACATCATGATCCGCGCGCAAACTTTCAACCGTGGTCCACGGAGAAGCGCTGCAGCGCAACTCAAACAACACGCTCAACCACGCTCCCTCCAGCCTTTACCAATCAATCGAACCAGCATGCTTCAGCAGGCGGTCGCCGAGGCCGACCTCACTCAGGTTACCTTCATCTTCTTGGCGTTCCGCAGCGAGGTCAACGCCTCGTTGAGTTTCTGGTTGGTCACGTCCGAAGCGGCGATGTCCATCTGACCCCGACCCTGCTACTCATACCCCTCATCCTCCCACATCATCGCCTTCCACCTCCTCCTGATCATCCCCCCTGTCGTCCTTCTCCCCCGCTGCAGCGGGGGAGTAGCCTGCCACACTCATGAACCCACCGTCCTCCATCTCATCCGCCTCCTCATCCACCTGCAGCTCCGCGGTGCGGATCTGCACCTGCTTCTCCGCTTTCCTGGCGTTCTTCCGCGCCTCCTTCACCTCTGCTGTAGCAGTCGCCGTCGCTCTCGCGCGGGCCTCGCGCAACTCGTCGCGACGGTCGGCGCGCGCTTGCGCTTCGAACGGCTTGTCGCAGCGGCGCGCCGCCATTGCGAGCCCAGTGAGGAGGCGGAGGAGGTCCGTTGCCAGCACCCGCTGCAGCGAACGATGGCGACTGCGACGCGCGAGCCAAGTGAGGAGAGGAGGAGGAGGGGGAGGAGGGCATGCCATCGGCAACGCGCAACATGAGCGAATCACAGCGCTGCAGCGCGTGACTTGGCAACAACCATGCGGGAGACAACGCTCGACATCACGAATGATGGCGCTGCAGCGCGTATCGACGAGGAACGACTGGCACTCAAGACGAGCACGTCACGCAATACATGGACACCGCGGCTGCAACTGCACACTCACAAACGCGCCAACGCTACAACGGCACCACAAGTCTGACAGGCGCTGCAGCGCTGCATCGGAACACAACAGCACGCAATATCTACGCCACCATCCAGGAAAGCGAGCGCTGCAGCGCTGCATCGTGATCATGATGGCGATGCAAACGTTGAACACAAAGGCGCCAGCGCTGCAGCGCCCGCATCCAAGAGAACCCGTCAACAGATTTGACTTTCATCCTCCTCGTCGTCCGTGCGAGCCGCGCGACCGCCAGGCAAGACCATCGCCACTACCGTTCATATCATCGGCCAGCGTTCCATCCAACCTCGCACTAATCCTCACCATCCTCCTCATTCCTTCTCCTCCACATGCTCATCCTCCTCATCATCCTACCCATCCTCCTCCTCGCCCTCATAATCCTCACCCCCACCTCCATATGCCGACAGTGCCCGTTGCGTGCTCACGGCTTGCCGCGACGGCCAGTGAAGTTCGGGTCGCGGCACGTGCCGCAGCCATTCGGCAGGTAGCGGCATTTGCTGCACCCGAGTGCCATTTGGCCCCGTTTGGCTGCCGCCTTGCCCTTGGCCTTGGCCTTGGCTTTGGCCTTCCCTTTGCCCTTGGCCTTCGGTTTGGCCGTGCCCTTGGCCGCCGTCTTGCCCTTGCCAGCGCCTGTCTTGCTCTTGCCCTTGATCGCGCTCTTGCCCTTGCCCTTCTTGCCCTTGCCCTTGCCCTTGCGAGGCAGCTCGCCTTTCGCGCTGCCCGCGGCCAAGGTCTCGATCGCCTGCAGCACAGCATCCTCGTCTCCGTCTGCTGCTGCAGCAGCATCTTCGTTTGGCGGCGTTGGCGCTGCTGCAGCAGCATCTGGCGCCGCCGCTGGCAATGCTGGCCCAGCTGGCGAATCACCAATCGCGGGGGGGGCTCGCGGGGGGGCTCGCCGCGGGCGCCGCAGGGCGGCGCGGGAAGAGCTGCAGCTGCAGCTCGTTGGGCGGCGATGGCGGTGGCGCAAACGCTGCCAGCATTTGCTGCATCACGGCCATCGCGTCCATGGGTTGCATTGGCGCTGCAGGCGGCACGGAGGGTGACCCCGATGGTGTCCATGGCACAATGGCAGTGCTCGGCTGATGCGGCGGGGCGGCAGCCCGCAAGCCCTTGTTGGTCAGCCTGAGAGGCACGCGAGCCTTGATGGCGTTGAGACCCGCAGGCCGCTTCAGCGGCGCACGCGTAGCATGAAACCTATCATGCTCTATGCGAGGTGGACCTACAGGACCGAGCTCACCGAAGCACCCAAGACATCCAGAACAATCAGCGCTGCAGCGCATGACGGGGTGGCAGCAGCCTCGTAGATGCGATACCACGTTGGCGAGGTCGCGCGTCACATCGATCGGCGGGTCCGCATCGGTGTACGCCGCGTCGAAGATGTGCTGAGGGAGCTGCCGAGGATCTGCTGGGAAATTCCAAGTCACTGTCGCCGCTTGCCCCGTCGCGCCCCTGCGGCTCGCCAAGAACTGACCCTGTAAAGGGCGACTCGTCGGGAAACCCTAACGCTGACGCGCCGCATCGCATTGGCTGCAGTCAGTGCGATGCGATGCGTCGGCGTTAGGCATTCCCGCCGAATCCCAAACCTTCATCCCCGTCACGATCCCGTAGAGCTGCCCAGGGTTTGCGTCTGGAAGATGGGCGCATGCCATCAACGCCGCCAACTCTTTCAGCGTGTTCTCGCTCGGAACCGTCAAGCCGATGGCACCGCAACGTTTGATCAACGCGCGCACCTTCGCGACGATGCTCTGGCTGGGGTCGCGAAATAAACCCCAGTCCTGCATGGTAAAGTCCACCAGCCTACGAATCGACGCAGGCATGCTGCAGCATGCTAACATAAGTACATTTGAAAAATGAACATGGTAACATACATAAAGTACAGAACAAACAATTAAACCATACATGTGAATAACACTTCGGCGGTCCGATGTGCAAAGCACGATGGATAGCACCGCCCTGACGCGAGCGTCTGCACGCGCATCTGGAGCGCGGGCGTCGCCGTGCCCACGCGCGCGGCCAGCACGGCGCTGAGGCGCGCCTTGTGGCTGTCCGCGAAGCCCGACGCGGTGATTCGATTCTGCAGGGTAGCTGCTTGGGCAGCCCCGATCGTCACCAAGTTGTGAAGCTGCAGCTGCACGCTCATGGACAAGGCGGACTGGCTCTGCGCCATCGCGTCGGCGGTGATGACGCCGATCTGCGATGCGAAGAAGGCGTCGCAGCTGTCCAGGTTATCCAGGATGTGGTTGATGGGTGTGGCCGCAGCCGCGGCAGACATGATGCCCTCCGCGAGGGCGAGGGTGCGCGCGGACGCTCCGAGGGGAAGCGCGAGGGAGGGCCTCCCACACTGCGAGAGCTGAAGCACTCGGCTGCTGAGGTGGAAGAGAGGCCACAACAGTACAGATGCGCTGCAGCGCAACGATCGCATGCAATTAAGGAACACACGTGAGCGCTGCAGCGCTCAGCAGAAATCATCGTCACAAAGTAACATGAAGCGCTGCAGCGCTATGCATGCGCACCATGATGGAACGCATGGTAGTGGGCAATAGGGAGAGAGATATAGAGTGATGGAAAGGAGAGGGAGGGCGATAATGAGGGACATCAGGGGGGGGGGGGGGGGGGGGGGGGGGGGGGGGGGGGGGGGGGGGGATGGGGGGGTGGGGGGGGGGGGGGGGGGGGGGGGGGGGGGGGGGGGGGGGGGGGGGGGGGGGGGGGGGGGGGGGGGGGGGGGGGGGGGGGGGGGGGGGGAGGGGGGGGGGGGGGGGGGGGGGGGGGGGGGGGGGGGGGGGGGGGGGGGGGGGGGGGGGGGGGGGGGGGGGGGGGGGAGGGGGAGGGGGGGGGGGGGGGGGGGGGGGGGGGGGGGGGGGGGGGGGGAGGGGGGGGGAGGGGGGAGATGATGATTGCGGTGAAGACACGGGGCGGGGGAGTGTCCACAACGCGGCGGGCGAGGGCGGGCAAGACCAGGACACGGGGGGAGATGCATGATCATTTGAGGAACACGGAAGGGACGGTGCGAAAGACACGGAGGGGTGGGAGGGACATGGGAGAAACACGGGGGGGGGCGCGGAAGAGACACGGGAGGGGCACGGGAGTTCGGGGGCGAGCGGGCGGACGGACGCGGGAGCGGTGCGGATGGACACGGGCGGGAGCGCACGGAAGGCAGGTGGAGACACGGAAGGGACACGGGAGAGACGCGGGAGAGACACGGGAGACGGATAGGTATACACGGGAGCTCGGGAGCGGGCGGGCGGGCAGACACAGGAGGGACACGGAAGGTGTCCGAGGAGGGCGCGGGACGGATTCAGGAGATGCGCGAAGTGCGATCAGGAGCAAATACCGAAGCGATCTGGGAGCCTCGAAGGCAGCTGGGACATCGACAGAGGCGTGTCTGTTCAATAGAGGGGGCTATTGAACAGACACGGGCGTGGCTGTTCAATAGAGGTGGCTATTGAACATGGCATGTTCAATAGAGGGGGCTAGTGAACAGACACGGGCGTGGCTGTTCAATAGAGGGGGCGATTGAACAGACACGCCGCTGTCAGACAGCATCACCTCTGCAGAGGGGGACCGACGCTCTCAGATCGCTTCACCCGAAGCTCCCGTTCGACCTCAGATCAGCCATCCTGATGCCAACATCCAGCACTCCAGCCCACCCCAACGCCCACCCACGCAGTCCCAGAACACTGTCCACACTGCTGATTTCAAGGTGGGAGTGAAACTAAGAGAGGCGCGAAGTACATCACGCGGCGCTGCTGCAGCAGCGTCGCGACGAGGTTGACGATGCCGAAACCGCTGTCAACTGCAAAGATTTACGCTCACGGCTCTGCTGCAGCAGCGTCGCGATGGCTCGAGACTGCTGAGGACGAGGCTGATGGGAGCTGGTGAGGCTGCCAGGAGGCCATGGGGGGGAGCTACTCGGCGGCGCAACGAACTGTGCTGAAGGGGAGCAGGGAGAGTGGCGAAGAGCGATGCGATGCGAGACGGTTTGCCATCTGAAGTGCCCCAGG
>CAUYUJ010020637.1:124305-153310 GCA_963575745.1 Prorocentrum cordatum | reverse complement strand
GAGGAGGAGGAGGAGGAGGAGGAGGAGGAGGAGGATGAGGTAGACTTCGCGTTCCAGTTCTGAATATTCCTTTTCGGTTCTCAGCTTCGCTTACGCTTGTGCAGTATGTAGCTCAGTTGTAGTTTCAGTTCGGCGTAGACTTTAGCATTCCTTATGGCTTGCGCCGCTGCGCTTTAGCTGTATGCTCACTTCCTTATCATTGCTTTCAGCCCAATCCGCGCGACCGTGCGCGACTGGATGCGGCAGGAAAAGGGGTAGCCTGACGAATGGGATGAAGGAGGGAAGGAGGAGGAGGCGGAGGAGGAGTTCGAGGACTACTTGCAATCCCTGGTCCCAGGCACCGCGGACACCTGCGCACAATTTCGGAAGAATGTTTCAGAATTTGCCACGCGAGCACCCAAGTTTTCGGTCGCTCGGCCTCCACTCTCTCATCGGTGAGCGGTGTCGCAAGCCGCCTGGTGCTTGCGAGGTGTCGGAGCAGCGCGCGCGGTTTGGCCGTAATGAGCTGGACGCGGAGGAGAAGAAGTCCCTCTGCCAGCTGATCTACGCGCAGTTCGAGGCCCGCCGAGGGAGTAGGCAGAGAAGCAGAGTGAAGGAGAGGAGGTAGTGGGGACAAGAAGACGAAAGAGAGAGAGAGAGAGAGAGAGCGAGAGAGTGAGAGAGGGAAAGAGAGAGAGAGAGAGAGAGAGTCGGCGGCGAGCGAGGGGGTGGAAGGGAGAAGGAGAAGGCCTTCTCAGAAGGCGGCTGGACTTCTCGGAAGCCCTCACACCTTCTGAGAGGATTTCTGTGTCTTTGGTGAAGGCTTTGGGAGCTTCTCAGAAGGCTGGGGGACGTCTGAGCGTTCTGAGGAGGCCCGCCCCTTCTCACTTCCCCCCCACGCTCGCCGCCGAGAGAGGTATGTGGACATGGGCGAGGGCGCAGATGACGACGAGCAGCCGCACAAGTCGGGCGTCTCTGGTTCGTGCCCGGTGGCCGGTGGGTTCAATTTGCGCCAGCAGGCGGTGGTCGTGTGAAGCGGTCGATGTCTGGGCTTTCTCCCCACGCGGTTTCTACCCGGCAGGCACATTGTCGATCGTTCCTTTCCAATCGGCCACATCATCGTCCTCGTCGACGTCGTCGTCATCGTCGTCGTCGTCGGCCACCGGGGGCAGGTCGGCGTGTGTTCAAGCGCCTTTTAGCCGTCTGACAGGATCTGTGTTAGCTTCCCAGGGGCGCCGCCCCTCTCGGGAGCGGCCAGGGGGGGGTGATGACCAGGTGGGGGTGGATATCATGGCCGGGGGCCGTGATACATTGGTTCGCCACGGGGAGAGGGGATCTGAGGGAAGCGGTGTTGAGGTTTTTCGCCGTTTTTTCGGGCTCTCGGGCCCTCCACGGGCCCTGGGACCGTCAGAAAACGACTCGGGATGAACAGGTGGTCCTGGGGGAATGCCCATGGGCCTAGGACCCGTTTCCCTCGGGACCCGTTTCCTCCATGGTATATCCTTGGTTTTCGTGGCGCCTTTTCTTATTTCAATGCGTCCCTTGCCCCTCGCTGGGCCGCGAACTTGCCCCGGGCCATGATTGGCGAGCACCCTTCTTCAACCCCCTCTCTTGGACGCCCCCGACCCCCTCCCCTTCTCAGCGCGCGTTCTCAAACTCCACCCCCCTGCTTTGGTCTCTGGTCTTCGCGGCCTAAAGGCGGCCTCAAGACGGGCCAAAGCCGCCTCGAGACGACAGCAACATGTTCTCAAAACCCTCCTGCACGCATTTTTGCCCAAGCTTTCCTGATGGGAGCAGTATCTGCGTCCATATGTTGCACTGATGTACGAGTACCTTTGCTCGATTACCCTGTAGCTTCTGTGTACGGGCAACGGCTTCGTTCAACCACGCTCTTTTCTCATGCTTCTTCTTGCAAGTTGTGACACTCAAGTACTCGAGCTCGAGTGATCAGCAGCATTATAGTGAACACAACTTTAATGTGGGGTCGTCTCCTTGTCCTATTGAACCGAGTCGATGTCGTTTTCGGCTGGTCCGATCCGATTTGATTCCGACGCTCGGCGATGCGATGGTGCCGGATGCTTGCACGGCACTGTTGCGTATTTTGGCGCAGCGGATACGATTCGACTTCGACTCCGTGCTGATGCAGCCCTATCCGACGTGCACTCCGGTGCGATCCGATGCCCCGAGTCGAAGCTGACTGATCCTGCCTCCGGCCTTCTGAGCCCCCCTTGTGGCTTCGGAGCCGGCTCAGGGAGATCCTTAGAAGGCCGGAGGCTTTTTGTTACCGAGGGCGTTTTACTATTCGCAAAGTGCTTACTCGCAAACGCCCGAAAATCATGCGTATGCCTTAATGTAATGGATCGTGAATCCTCCGCGGTGGATCCAGGCCATGTGCGAGTAGTTACTCAGTAGTGGGACGCCCTTGCCTATTCTGGGCCTTCTGAGAAGGCCTACCTTCCCCCCGAGCGCGCCGCCGAGGCTCGGTGAGCCGCCTGCCACTTGTTGGCTGCCGCGTGGCAGCCCGGCGGGCGCTGCGAAGGTCACGGGCGCCGGCGTCTGCAGTGGTCTAGGCTTCTTAGATGGGGTCCGAGTAGATGGGGTCGGAGGATCGCGCCGCATCGCCGATGAATCGCCGATGAGGCTCGATGCGGAGCCCGATTTTCTTCACGCGGACGTCGCCGATGCATTGCCGACATCGCCGTTGTATCGCCGTTGCATCGCCGGTGCATCGCCGATGGACCGCCGATGCGTCGCCGATGCATCGCTGATGCGGCGCGATCCTCCGACCCCATCTACTCCGACCCCATCTAGGAGGCCTCTAGGTGGCCGTGCGTACCCCGCCAAGGCACGGGCAGGGCCACTTGATCTTTCTCCGCCGGCACATGCCAGCCTTGGCGCTCGGCAACCCCTGTGTACACAATTCTTGGTCACAGGGGCCCGCGCGTGCGTTCACCGACGTGCATCGTCGGCACATCAGGCCGTCCTGGCTTCGCGCCACGGGGGGGAGGGTGCCGATTGAGAGTTGCAGTTTTGATGAATGCCCCCCCCCCGCCCGCGCCCACGTGCCACATCCCCGGGTCCGTGTCCCTGGGATCGCTTGCCTTGACACCGCAGGGAGGAGGACGCTGGTCACGATGAGGAGGGCGCACAGGCCAGGACTCTCGCCGCCTCTGCAGCGCGGCGGTCGGCACCGCCGCCAGGACCTGCTCGTTCGCATCCTGCTGGCTTCCGCTGGGGTGTCCTTCGGCCTGGCGTACTTCGACGAGAAGAGCCAGGAGGGCCAGGGGGGGAGGGTGGGCCTTCTTTGGTCCGTGTTGAGGTCGCGCCCCTGGGATTCTTGCCGTGTGCCTCACATGCCATTTGTTTCTGTTGTTGTGGCGGTGGTGGGTGGTGGTGAGGCGTGGATGCGACCCAGACGGGCGCGCAGACCGCGAACACTGAGGAGCGACGAATGGCCTCCGCCTCCTCCTCCTCCTCCTCGTCCTCCCCCCTCCTCCGTAGTCATTGTGGCGCAAGCTGGCGACGGGTGTCCTTGGTGCTTCGAGCTTGGACGCAGCCGAAGGGATCGGCTCGAGCGTCCAGTTTGAAGAGTTCTTGCCATCCGCCATCAGGCACCCGTGTGCCTGCCAAGGCCGTGCCTGAGCCGCTCTGACTCCTCCCCTCCCCCCTCCGTGGCGCCCGATGCGCAGGCGAGGCGCCTCCTGCTCGGCGAAGAGCTGGACCCAGCGAGCCGCCGAAAATCTCGGAACCCTTCCGACGTGGTAGCGTCGAACATGCCGAGCACTACAAGCATGGGCCAGCGGCCCACGACGCGGATGCAGAAGCACCACACTGCCCTGGCTGCATGCGACTCCGAGATTAACTGCTATTCGGAGCGGTTGGGCGAGCTTCAGCGAGGGTGCGCAGGCGAGCACAGAGGACGCGACCGGCGTCGCGGGCACCCGCATTGCCGCCAGCAACAGCAGCTCGCTTGAGGCCTCGCTCTCAGCGCTCGAGAAATAGGTGCAGGGCCAGGTCACGACTAGGCAGTCCAGCACGGCTGGCGCATCGCACCAAAACGCCAGTGCCGGCGGCTCGCACGGCGAGTCAGGCGACGACCCGTTGCAGCGCTACCTCCGTCAGCGCACAGGCTCCGTGCCGCTGGCTGGCAACGACAAGTAGGAGGCGAACAGGTGCAAGATTGTGATCCGCGTCTCCCTGGGAGAGCTGATGGGCACGGCGTTCTCCAACCGCTCGAGTGCTGTGAAGACGCTGATGAATCCTAAAGCGCGCGGGCAATGCCGTGCGGAGACCCAGAACTACAAGGCGAGCTACGAGACCTTCGACAGCGAGCAGTTGGCCCGCAACTTCAGCTGAAGTGCAGGACCGACAACATTTTGAAGTGGACGGGCCCGCGGGGCGCGACACCCCACTCATTGCGATCAGCATCAGACCAACTTCACGAGGGCTTCGTCCTGGGCCGGTGCAGGACCATGGTGAACGAGGCGCTGCGCTGGTCCCCGGCCTTCAAGGAATCGCTGAAGCTAGGCGGCAGCCCTCAGGACGCCTCTGCATGCACGACGCGGAGACCGAGGAGCTCCATGAACTCGTGCGTTTTGTGCCCAACGGCGAGGCGGGCAGTAGCAAGAACGCGCTCGCCGCCACGCTGCTTGATGACACGGAGCAGTGGGACATCCCGAAGGCCTCTTGCGACGCCCTGCCAGGGCGCGTCGCTGCGCTGGCTGGCCGCTCTGCTGGACGGTCTCCCTAGCAGGATTCGGACGAGCGTGCAGTGTGATGTGCTCCCGTTGGCGGGGGGAAGCACCGCCGTCGCCTCCCCGACCATCTTGACGAAGTAGAGCACCTAGGCGCTGCTGAGCACGTGGGCTCGCGTAGCAGCTGCGTGTGCTCAATCTTCTCTCCTCCCTTCGCTTCCCCTCTGCTGCAGCTGCTGTCCTGTCCCCTCCACCCGCGGTGTGTTGCGTACCCGTTTTTGTTCTCCTCTGGATTCAGCCTCGCTTCTTGAAACAGCGGTGTTTGTGGTGATCATTCCCGCCAGTGTCGAACAAATGCTCTGTTCCGACGGCTACTTGCGAAGCAGTTCCCGCGCCGGAGGCACATGGCACGAGTGCAGATCTCGCCTCTCTTGATTGAAGGTTTTTAGACGTTTCCATGGTGGCTCTGTCCTCCGATCCGCCCTTCGCATGCGGGAGCGATGCAAGAGTCGCGCTCGTGGGCTGGCGTTGCTGGCACCCTCGCGCGCTCGCGGATGCGCAAGCTCGGTTCGGTACGCCCGCCGCCGCCGCTGGGCAGCTAGGCGGCTAGGCAGAGTAACTGCGCTGGCGGAAGAGCTATATGAACGGGGACACCGTTTAGCGAATTGTGCCACAATGCAGGAGAATGGGGGAAGACGGGGAGGGCGGCCGCAGGATGGGGGGGGGGGGGAGGGGTGAGAACCGCTCAGGGGGACGGGTCACGGCCGTCGCCCCGCAGGAGGAAGGCTGGACCGCCTACGTGGAGCCGCTGGTGATCCTGCTGATCCTCATCGCCAACGCCTTCGTCGGGGTCTGGCAGGCGGGCCCCGCCCCGCCGCGCGCGCGCGTCGCGCGCTTGCGGCGTTCGTTCCGCTGCGAGGCCCGCTTCTGGGGTGCCCAGCGAGGAGCGAGCCGCTCTGCGAGCTCCAGGGGATTTTGGGAGCGGCCAAGGGAGGCGGGGGGGTGATGACGGGGGGGGGCTGTCATGGCCCTGGCCGAGGACACAAGCCGAGGTTTGCAGTGAAGAACCAGGTCGTCATCATCATCATCATCAGCATCATCAGCATCAGCATCAGCATCAGCATCAGCATCAGCATCATCATCATCAGCATCAGCATCAGCATCAGCATCAGCATCAGCATCATCATCATCATCATCATCATCATCATCATCATCATCATCATCATCATCATCATCATCATCATCATCCTCACCATCATCATCATCATCATCACCATCATCGTCATCATCGTCATCATAATCATTAGCCTCATCATCATCCTCCTCATCACCATCATTCATCATCATCATCATCATCATCATCATCATCATCATCATCATCATCATCATCATCATCATCATCATCATCATCATCATCATCATGAGCATCAGCATCAGCATCAGCATCATCATCGTCATCATCATCGTCATCATCATCATCATCATCAGTATCATCATCGTCATCATCATCCTCATCCTCAGCATCTTCTTCTTCTGCCTCTTCTTTGGGGGTGATGGCTGGGGGAGATGGGCTTCATGGCCTTGGTCATGATATCTGCTCTGCCCGGATCTCGCGGCTCCCTCCGCTTGCTCGGGTGCGTGTCTTGGCCCCCCCCCCCACCCACCTTGGGCCGCGCAGGTGCCTCGGGCCACAAGTTACGACCCCCTCCGTCTGGGACGCCCCCCGCCTGGGCGCGCCCCGAGGGGAGGGCCAGGAGGCACGGGGACGGGGGTCCCGACGTAGACACCAAGTCGTCTGTCGGGGATGCGCTCCGTTTCCAGATCGGACGACGCTGGCTGCATGTTCCAGGGATGGTCCATTTCCTGTTCCGTGGATCTGGCGCTCACGCACCAGATCCGCGGGCCGCTGATCCGTGTTCGCGTGTGCCCGAGTCTGGTCGGCCAAAGAGCCAAGGAATTCGGTGAATGAGTTCGGTGCATAGACGCTCCCGCATCCCCAGCTTGGGAAGCTGGGGCGTCTGACGATGATGATGATGATGATGATGATGATGATGATGATGATGATGATGCTGATGCTGATGCTGATGCTGATGCTGATGATGATGATGCTGATACTGATGATGCTGATGATGATGATGGTGGTCGTGACTGTGATGATGACGATGAGGATGATACTGACGATGATGATGAGGATGAGGATGATGAGGATGATGATTGCGATGATGGTGGTGGTGGTGATGATGGTGGTGGTGGTGATGGTGATGATGATGGTGACGATGCTGCTGTTGATGATGATGCTGATGGTGATGCTGATAATGATGACGATGCCTATGGCGACCATGATGATGATTATGATGGTGATGATGATGATGATGATGATGATGATGACGATGATGATGATGATGATGATGATGATGATGATGATGATGATGATGATATCGATGATGATGATGATGATGCTGATGCTGCTGATTATGCGGTATATGATGTTAGTGCTGATGATGCTGATGATGGTGATGATGAGGATGTTGCTGTTGATGAGGACGATGTTGACGATGATGGTTGAGAGGGTCATGAGAATGATGAGGATGATGACGACGATGATGCTGATGATGATGACGATGATGATTATGATGGTGATGACGATGATGATGCTGATGATGATAATGGTGAGGAAGATGCGGATGAGGAATCTAATGCTGAGGCGGATACTGATGTTGCTGATTATGATGTTGTTGCTGATGCTGATTATGAGGACAATGCTATCGATGTTGGGGCTGGTAGTGATTAGGATGAGGTAGTAGTAGTAATAGTCGTAGTAGTCGTAGTAGTCGTCGTAGTAGTAGTAGTAGTAGTAGTAGTAGTAGTAGTAGTCGTAGTAGTAGTAGTAGTAGTAGTAGTAGTAGTAGTAGTAGTAGTAGTAGTAGTAGTAGTAGTAGTAGTAGTCGTAGTCGTAGTAGTAGTAGTAGTAGTAGTAGTAGTAGTAGTAGTAGTAGGAGGAGTAGTAGGAGTAGTAGTAGTCGTCGTAGTAGTAGTAGTAGTAGTAGTAGTAGCAGTAGTAGCAGTAGGCGTAGAAGTAGCAGTGGTAATAGTATATGTTGTTGTAAGTATTTTTGATGCTGTTATTATTGGCATTGGTATTGTCTTTGTCGTTGTTGTTGTTGTTGTTGTTGTTGTTGACGTTGACGTTGACGTTGACGTTGGCGTCGTTGTCGTTGTCATTGTCGTTGTCATTGCTCTTGGTAAGGTTGTTAATGTTGTTGTTGTTGTTGCTGCTGCTGTTGCTGTTGGTGTTGTTGAATTTCCATTTCTAGATAATCATTGTTGTTGGTCCCCCTTCCCCGGTAAGCATTGGATCTGTTTGGTTCAAGTGTTTCTCCCAGGGTTCGCACCATTTTTCTTTCAAGGGACAGCGAGGTGTCACTAAACTGTGTTGTTGACCCCAATTTCCAGCAACGGCTCCCGCCTGATATTTCCTCACAGTTCATTGCCAAATCGCGCTCTCGCGCGGGACTTCATACAATTTCTGCAGGAATTGCGCTCTCGCGTTGGATGCCCTCGCAATTGATTCAGACGCCGCGCCCTCGACACTCAGGAATCACGCTCTCGCTGTGGATGTCCTCACGATGTATTCAATCGCTTCGCTCACTCCGCCGGCCCGTACTGTGCCATCGCAGGCGTTTGCCTGCGCGTTCGTGGCCTCTTGGAGGCCGTTTGTGGACCTCTTGGGGGCTCTTTTTGGGCCTCTTGGCGGTGTTTCTGGGAGCTCCTGGGGCGTCACAGGGGCCTCTCTCTGGGGCCTCTTGGGGGTTCCACTTGGGGCGTCCAAGGGACCTCTCTGCGCCTGGAGCTCGAAATGTCCGTTCGGGTCCCTCGTCTGGGCCCGCTCTTGGAGCCGTCTTGGGAGCCTCTTCGGCCATCTTGGAGGCCTCTGGGGCTGTATTGGGGCCCTCTGGGGCCGTTTTGGGCGCTCTTGGATACCTCTTGGGCCGTGGTGGGGCGACCCTGGAAGCCTCTTGGGCCGTCTTGGAGCGGGGGTACGCCGAAAAGGCGAGAACGCCCAAAAACGGGGACGCGGGGGGGGGGGGGGGGCGACGTGGAATAAAGCGTTCGTGGCGGAGGGGGCAGTGGGCGGGGTTCCCGCTGGGGCGCTGGGGACGCGGGGAGGGCAGAGCGCCACGGCGCCCTGGCGCTGGGGACTCGGGGGGGGAGGGGGGTGCGACGCGGAATAAAGTGGTCGGAGCTCTAGACACTCTGTGCAAGAGAATTAATAAGAAGAGTACTATTAAGACCCATGCTCACTTTAGTAATACTAATAAGAAAAATGCAACGACAAATACTGGTAATAATACCAATAATACTGATAGGGATACTAGCAGTGAAATCCAGAATACTATTACTATTAATAAGACGATTCATAACAATACACGACTGAAAAGAGTGAGAACAATAAGCATACGAATAAGAATACAACTGATAATACTAATGAGAAGAAGAACAGGAGGAGGAGGAGGAGGAGGAGGAGGAGGAGGAGGAGGAGGAGGAGGAGGAGGAGGGACCCCTCCCTTCGCTTGTCGCCTCGCCGCCGCCCCCGCCGTGCGGCACGAGCGCCGCCCGAAGTGGGGAGGAGGGGGCGGCCGGCCCCACAGGAGTCGAACGCCGAGCAGGCGCTCGAGGCCCTCAAGAGGCTCCAGCCCGGCGCTCGGCCGCGGCTCGCCTGCGCTCTCCGCGGGCGGGCGCAGCTCTCTCTCGATGCTCCAGGTGACATCTCTGGGCCTCCTCCAGACGGCCTCAAGGGTGCCTCCTCCCTCTCCTCCCTCCTCCCTGCTCCCTCCTCCCTCCTCCCTCCTCAAGGTGGCCTCCTCCTCCTCCGCCTCCTCCTCCTCCGTAGCCATGTTGGCTCAAGGGGAGGCCGTCCGCGCGCGCACTTCACTGGGGCGCAGAGTGCGGGAGCCATGGTGTTTTTTTTTTCGGAGAAGTTCAGCACGGCCTTGAGCATTCTAGCGAGCATTGGAACCTCAGGTGCGAAGTACATCGGTAAGTTCGTTATGCCGCGGGTTGTGATGATCAAGGCCTTGGGCACTCCCGAACTTTGCAACGCCAGTGGCGAAGTTCATCTGTAAGTTCGTCGTTCTGAGCGTTGTGATGATCAAGACCCGCCTGAAGAAGGCGACCCTGGACGGGAATCTCGGATTTTCGGCAATGCCGACTTTTTGAAGACGAGCGCCGCCAGGCTGAGCAAGTCGCAGGCCATCGGCGTCTTTGTTTTCATGTGCTTGAGCGGCTTGGTCGGAACGCAGGCTGATCTTGCTGGGCCATCGGGCTCGGCTCTGAGGCCGCGTAGGCGCCTTTGCTTAGGCCAGTGCGCCAGAGCTTCATACATAGACCCGTCTCATCAGATGCCTTCCTCCTCCTCCTCCTCCTCCTCCTCCTCGTCCTTCTCCTCCTTCTCCTCCTCCCCCTCCTCCTCCTCCTCCTCCTCCTCCCTCCTCCTCCTCCTCCTCCTCGTCCGTCCCTCCTCCTCCTCCTCCTTCTCCCCCCCCTCCCCCTCCTTCTCCTCCTCCCCTCCTCCCTCCTCCCTTCTCCTTCTCCTCCTCCCTCCTCCCTCCTCCCTCCTCCCTCCTCCCTCCTCCTCCCCTTCCTCCTTCCCTCCTCTCTCCCCCCCCCCTTCTCCTCCTCCTCCTCCTCCTCCTCCTCCTCCTTCTCTCTCCTCCTCCTTCATCCCCAGGCGGCCGTGCTGGCAAGTTTCTTAGAGAAGGAGGGGGCGTCATTCTGGGCCAGGCCACGGGGGCCGGAGTAGTACAAATCTTTGTTTCTCCTGGGGTGATCCCCCCCCTCCGTTCTCTCAGTCTCGCAGCTGCGTCCTGCGCCGACACGAGGCGGCTGGGAGTACGGGCGGGGGTCCCCGTGGGAGGGAGTCGCCGTTGGGCCCCCCCCCTCCCGGGCCCTTCTCCTCTTCTCTCTCGCGCTTGCTTCCAGGGTCGAGGAGCGGCTCCTCCTCCGTGGACCTACGAGAAGCGCGGGGCCAGGCTCAGTCGGGCGTTCCTCGGTCCGCTCTCTGTCCTCCCCCTCCTCTTAGTCTAGCTCCGCAGGCAGTGTCTTACCTTCCCCTGAGCGGGCGCTGCGGGGTCGCGGTAGTCGCCGTCCTCCGGCCCTGTTGCCCTCTGCTAAACGGGCCGTGCCCGCGCCCCCACAGTGCCGCCTCGATGGGAGGACGCCAACCAACCCATCAACCTCCTCCCTCCTGCCTCCTGCCTCCTCCCTCCTCCCTCCTCCTCCTCGTCCCTCTCCTCTTCCTCGTCCTCCTCCTCGTCCTCCTCCTTCTCGTCCTCCTCTCCCTCCTCCCTCCTCCCTCCTCCCTCCTCCCTTCTCCCTCCTCCTCCTCCTCCTCCTTCTCCCTCCTCCCCCTCCTCCTCCTCCTCCTCCTCCTCCTCCTCCTCCTCCTCCTCCTCGTCCTTCTCCCTCCTCTCTCCTCCCTCCTCCCTCCTCGCTACTCCCTCCGTCCTCCCTCCTCTTCCTCTTCCTCCTCCTCCTCCTCCTCCTCCTCCTCCTCCTCCCTCCTCTTCCTCTTCCTCGTCCTCCTCCTCCTCCCTTTTATCCTCCTCCTCCTCCTCCTCCTCCTTCTCCCTCCTCTCCTTTGGAGGCCTCCCAGATCGGGTCGGGGTAGATGGGGTCGGAGGATCGCGCCGCATCGCCGATGCATTGCCGATGCGTCGTCGATGCGGCTCGATGCGGAGCCGGATTTTGTCCGCGCCGACGTCGCCGATGCATTGCCGGCGTCGCTGGTGCATCGCCAATGCGTCGCCGATGCATCGGCGATGCATTTGCGATGCGGCTTGATCTTTCGATCCCATCAGCTCGGACCACATCTGGAATCTGGGAGTCCTCGAGACACCCCCGCCCCCGAGGCAGACTTGCCGACTGGGTGCCGCGACTGCCCTAAGATCTTGGTGTCTCAATTTTTCCGACCCGAGTGCTTTCTCCCAGTTTGGGGCCCCAGGACCCTCGCAAATCGATCCGGATCGAACCAAGTTGTATTTTTTTCGCTACGTCGGATCTCAGGATGGGGGTGGGATTTTGGGAAGCGGCCCGCGCTGGATCGGCAGCCCCGAAAGCCGCTGAATTCTCGCCCCATCTGCCAAGGATTCCCGCTCGGGGGCACGGGGGCGGGGTCGCCCAAGGCGGGATTTTGGGGGCGAACCCTGCTCGAGGCTGGCGTGTTCCATCTCCGGGAGCCGTCCAGGGCGATTTTCCCTTAACCCCACCTCTGCCCGAGCCCCACCTCCAGGTACCCCCGACCCGCGGGCGCCGCCGCTGGGGGCGGGACGTCATTCTATGCGTCGGCGCGCACATCCGCGGCAGCGTTCGGGGGGGATTGGCCCTCGAAACCCGAAATCCGATGTTTTCGGAAGTTTTCGGAAACGTTCGAGGCCAGGATGGTTTCCATCAGCTGCGCTTCGTCGAATGGCCGCCCGAGACACGAGTCATGACCAGAAAGCCAAAAAGGGCAACGTTAGGGGGGATAGGTTCAGGGGGAGATGCATCGGCCCCAATCGCCCATTCATAGCCGATAGGGGCCCGATATCCCACCACGCCCAGGGACGTGCGGTTCTGCTATCGAGGGCACGTCGCCGATCTATCACCGATGTATCGCCGATTCCAGGTCGATGTTCCCTCCCCTGAGCCGGCCCTCATGATCCTTGCCCTTCAACACAAGTGGGTGGGGCGAGGGGGTGGCCTCTTAAGAATGCCGGGTGCTTCTTGGAAGGGTTCGGAGGCTTCTAAGGAGCCTTGGTACAAGCCAGGATGGCTTCTACAAGGCACCCTGCCTTCTGAGAAGGCCCCCACCCTCGGTCCACGCTCTCTGTGCGTGCCGCCAGGAGACCCCTCCTCCCTCCGTCGCCAGGGACTTCTCTCCATTCCCACCAGTCTGGAGACGTGACCCAGAAGATCTTCGTGGAGCGTTGGATATGGATACGCCGGGTTAGCGTCGTGTCGACGCGGCGGCGACGACCCCGCCGCGGGCGTTCGAGGTTGAACGCCGCCAGTGGCCAGAGTTGGCTCATATGCACCGATCGAGCGATGGAAACGCTGCCGACCGTTCAAGGTCGAACGATCCACGCGGTGCCAGAAGCCAACGCGCAAATCGTCACGACACGAAGCTGCAGTATGGACACATCCGCCCCTGCGCCAGATCCTCGTGGGCGTGTCTGCCGACCTGTCGATCGGAGAAGTGCCTGCCGTGGACCGCTCCCTCCTCCTCAGACTTCTCGCGTGCAGCACAGGGGGATGCAGAGCATGCCCGCAGGCGCGCCCCATAGGGGGGACGCCTGGCAGCAGAAGAGGAGGTTCTGCACAGGTGCGCGGAGGTCGGGAGGCAGCAGAGAGGGGGGGCCGGAGAGCAGGAGTGGACAGACACGCAACTATGTGAGTAGGTCAGGCTGTAGCGGAAGCTACTCGCCAAAACGGGCATACTATACAACCAGTGCGTATGCTACGACTGTCCGCTGCCTAGGCTGCCCTGTGAAGTCGATGGGCAAGGAGTGCCCAGAGACTCGCGGGCCTGGTGGCACCGCCTCGCGTGGAGGCGGGTGTGGCCAGCAAATCAAGGAAACAAATCCTAGATATGCAAAGCAAGCAGCCACGCCAGCAGAACACTCAGCCACACCAGCGGAACACTCAGTCCAGCAGGGAGAAGGAGTTGTGCGCATTTTGGCATCTCTCGGGCGTGTGCATTTTTTCTCGGCGAGGACCATCGAGGAGCATCCTGGAACATCCGGCACAAGAAGCACGCGCGAAATCAAACAGTGCGCGGGGAAATGGACGTCCGAGCGATGGCAAGGCGTGTGGCGCATCCCTGGTGCCCTCAGGAGAGCACCCGCAGCAGCGCCCCGCGCAAGGCGGGGCGGGCGCGCCGCAGCGTCGAGGCTCCCGGAGCGAGTCGCACCAGACAGCCGCCCGACGCCCACCTCTCCTGCGGCAGTGCTCGCCGTGGCCCAGCACGTCTGCGCGATCTGTGCTTTCCCCCTCGGCTCGAACGTATTTCGGGAGGGCAGGGATCCGCCCTGCGCCCCATCCTCGACTGGGCGTCAGAGTGACCTTTTGCCCGAGTGCCCCTTGGTGCGGGCCCCACGGGGTCCCCCGATCGTTGAGCGCGCGCCCAGGTCTGGCCACCCCGCGTCCCCCGTGAAGCCGCGCGCTACTGGGCGCTCTTGCCCAGGGTCGCCCTTCCGTGTAGCCGGCATCCCCGGGAGAGCGGTGCCCTCGAGCCTCGCCCGGCGAGGGGTGCGCCTCCGAAGTGGGCGGCAAGCTCGCCCTCGGTGGACCGCAGCCCGCACGCGGTGGCACGCGCCGCAGCGCGTGCGGCAGCGAGCTCCCACGGGGGGCGCCGCCCGAGGCGAGCGCCACGCGGAGCTTCGCCCGTGGACGCAGGCCCGGCCTGCGCCCACGGCGAAGGCCACAGCTGAGGCCAGGCGATCATCGGAGAAGGAAGTGCCGCACAGCAGGGGCGCAAGCGGTCATGAGAACAAGACGTTCCAAGGGTTCCAGTTTGTTTTGTTTTCTTGTTGCTCTGTTTTTTTTGTCTCTCAGGATTTTCGAATGTCCCGCTCGGGCTGCAGAGACGAGGGCCGCTAGATACTCTGGAAATCCTGGAACGTAGCCCGAACCATTTCTATCATGCCGTCAATTCCACCCTGACAGCTGAGGCCATGCGATCATCGAAGAAGGAAGAACCGCATAAACATGCGTCCTCTGGGGGAGCACTGCGCGCAAGCCTGACACTGCATGGATGCGCACTGGCCTGTCGTCCCGAGGCCTCCCCTCCGATCGGAGAAGGAACACGAACAGCATAAACAGAGGCTTTCGGAGCTCCGCGTCGATTTCTTGGATCTGCGCTGGACCCCCTGGCGGTGCCTCCAGCGCCGCCCCTGTCGCGCTCCGCGCGCCAGTGAGGGGTGCCCAGCGCAGATCCAAGAAGTCCGCGCGGAGCTCTGACAGCTTAGCTTGTGCCGTGTTCTCCCTCCGATACGATCAGAGGACGCCTTTGGTCGCGCTCCACGGCACCAAACGTGCAACACACCGATTTTCTGCCGCCTTCGCCTCCGCCTCTTCTCCCCTTTCTCTTCTCCCCCGTTGAGCCTTCATGCCCCCGTTCAAAGGAATCGCAGTTCCGCTCTGCCGAGCGAGAGCTCGGCCGAGGCCACGAACGGCCTGAGCGTGAGTGTCTTGGCCGCAGAGCGAGTATCGGTACGATCGAAATCGGTATGGGAATAACGGGGACGACGACCGACAGCAGTTCCTGCCCATTCTGATCGGGACTCGCTGTTGGTGTCGCCGAGGACGTTGTACATATGAGACAAGTTGCCTGCCCATCAGCGGCCGCTGCTGGTGTTTGATAACATGTGCTGTTGGGCATCGTACCCATGTTTTCCGTATCCATGTCGGGCGTTCCAAACGTAGGAAGTTGGAGGGAGGAGGGGAGGGGACGGAGGGAGGGGCGAGCGTGGGTATTCGGGTTCTTTTGTCTTAGTCTCTCTTCGGAGGGACTCTGTCAGAAAACTACCCCGCGCATCGCACAGAGCACGCCCCCGTGGCGGGCATGCCGCTCGGCTTCGACAACGGGCGTCGCTGATGGCTGCTGGGTGAGGTCGATCCACTGTGCCTTCAGATTCCTCTTCCAGCTTTTTGGTGCCAGGGGCTACGTTAGGGGGGGGGGATAGGCTCAGAGAGGGACTCATAGGCTTCCAAGCGCCCATTCATCGCCGATGGGGGCCCGAAGGCCCACCACGCCCAGGAAGGTTCGAATTCTCGATCGGGGGCCTGCTGCTGCTCTATTGGCGACGCATCGCCAATTCCCAATTCGGGGTCGATGTGCCCCCGCTCTGACCCAGCCCCTCCCTTTCTCGGCGGCGAGCGAGGGGGGGAAGTGAGAAGGGGCAAGCCTTCTCAGAAGGCTCGGAAGTCCCCCTGGGCTTCTGAGAAGTTTCCTGAGCCTTCCCCGAAGACACAAGAAACCTCTCGGACGACTCGAGGGATTCTGAGAAGCCTCGCCGCCTTCTGAGAAGGCCTTCTCCTTTTCATTTCCCCGCCTCGCTCGCCGCCAACCTTAATCGTTGCCCCTCAGTTGGTGTCAGCCCCTTGCCGTTTTCAGGCGTGACTTGCGCGAAGCTTCGACCTGGCGAGCGCGTGCAGTCCCGAGGGCGCCACCTCGTCCGGAGCAGCGCGGCCGAGCGGCCGAGTGCTGCCCGGTGCACGCCCGCAGCCCTGAGAGGGAAAGCGATACGGGTGGTGATGATGACGACGGCAGTGATGATGATGATGATGATGATGATGATGATGATGATGATGATGGTGATGGTGATGGTGATGGTGATGGTGATGGTGATGGTTATGATGCTGATGATGCTGCTGCTGATGACGATACTGATGATGCTGATGATGATAATATCGATACTTATGTTGGTAATGATGATGCTAGTAACGATGCTGATGCTGATGCTGATGATGATGACGGTGATGATGCTGGTGGTGATGATGATTATGCTGCTGATGATGCTGATGATGATGATGGTGATCTTGATGACGATGATGATGGTGATGATGGTGATGATGCTGATGTTGATGCTGATGATGATGCTTGTGATGATGATGATGCTGATGATGACGATGATATCGGTGATGATGATGATGATGGTGATGATGATGCTGGTGATGATGATGCTGATGATGATGACGATACAAACGATAATGATGACGGTGATGTTGATGATGATGTTGATGATGGTGATGATGATGATGATTGTGATGATGGTGGTTGTGATGATGGTGATGCTGCTGATGATGGTGGTGGTGATGATGATGCTGCTGATGATGATGTTGGTGATGATGATAATGCTGGTGATGATGATGCTGGTGATGATGATGTCGGTGATGATGATGATGATGGTGATGATGCTGATGGTGATGCTGATGCTGATGGTGAAGATAATATCGATGATGATGATGATGGTGGTGGTGATGCTGATGATGCTGATGGTGATGATGATGCTGATGATGATGGTGATGATGATGATGATGGTGGTGTTGATGATGCTGATGATGATGCTGATGATGATAAGACCGATGATGCTGATGATGATGATGATGATTGTGGTGCTGTTGATGATTACGATGTTGATGATGATGCTGATGATGATGATGATGGTGCTGATGATGATGATTATGATGTTGTTGTCGTTGATGATGATAGTGATGATGATGATGTTGCTGATGATGATGATGGTACCAAAGATGATGATGCTGATGATGATGATGATGTTGATGATGGTGATGATGCTGGTGATGATGATGATGCTGCTAATGATGCGCATGATGACGATGATGTTGATGATGCTGATGATGATAATAACGATGATGCTGGTGATGACGATGATGATGGTGATTAACCGCATGCCGATGATAATAAAGGGACCCCCCCCTTCAGTGTTTAGAGTTGATTATCGTCGCCCTATACAAAATTCAAATTGGGCGGCGAGCGCTGAGGCCGAACTTCATTATCACCTCGAAACGCTATGTTGAGATAGCAACATCAAGCGATGTTGATATAGCAACATCAAGCCTGGCGATCACACTTTTTCAGGATGTGTCAAGCGAAACCAATAATTTTGGGAGGCAGACTCAAACGAAACGAGCAATGTTCTTATTATTCTTCTACTTTCCTCTTCTTCTTTTATATTTCAATCTGTCCTCACGCTCGCCTGAACGTTTTTTATCCCTGGGGTTGATTATCCATGGAAAATGAAGCACATGAGCTACCCTACACGAGCACTTAAAAAAATCAATTTTCATAAAGCGTTTGTAAATTAAAATTGATAGATTTGGAACTTTGGATTTTTCCTTTCTTCGTCCTCTTCTTATTCTCCTCTTCTTCTTCTTTCTTATTGTTCTTCTACTGTATTCTTCTTCTTTTATATTTCTCTCTGTCCCCACGCTCGCCTGAACTTTTTTATCTCTGGGGTTGATTATCCGGAAATTGAGGCACATGAGCTACCCTACACGAGCACTTACAAAAAACAATTTTCATGAGAGGTAAGCCATTGTTGAGGATATTTCTATGAAAACTAAACGCCAAGGATGTCTCAAAACGTGCTCGGCTTGGTCTCCTCTTGATCATCTCTTACTTCGAGATTATGCTGAGGTCTACTGGGCTACTTTTATTATCTCTCCCTGAACCCCGAACTTTATTATCCCCTAGTGTTTATTCTCACGGGCATGAGGTTATGATGGTGATGATGGTGATGATGCTGCTGCTGATGATGATGTCGGTGATGATGTTGGTGATGGTGATGATGGTGATGATGATGCTGATGATGATGGTAACGATGATGATGATGCTTCTGTTCATGATGATGATGCTCATGTCGGTGATGATGCTGGTGATGATTATGATGATTGCATTGGTTTTGGTGATGATAGGATAATGCTGCTGCTGATGCTGGTGATACCTGTATGATGGTATGATGCTGATGATGCTCGTGAGGACGATGATGATGATCATGATGATGGTGATGATGAGTATGATGATGATGGTGATGGAAGTGATTGTGATGATGGTGCTGCGCTGGTGGTGATGCTGCAGCTGATGATGCTGATGGTGATGTCCGTGATGCTGCTGGTGATGATGATGCTGATGATGCTGCTGCTGATGATGATCATGCTGATGCTGCCGCTGATGTTGATGATGTCGGTCATGATGATGATGATGCTGGTGATGATGATGACGCTGGTGATGATAATATCGATGATGATGACAATATGGGGGTAGTGGTGGTGATGATGATCGCGATGCTGCAGATGCTTCTGCTGATGATGATGGTGAGGCTGATGATGATGATTATGTTGGTGATAACGATGGTGATGATGATGATAGGTTTGTTGATTTTGATCATGATGCTGGTGATGATGATGATGGTGACGTCGGTGATGGTGATGATACTGCTTGTGATGATGATGCTGATTGTGATGATGGTGATGATGTTGCTGATGATGATGACGGTAAGAACGATGATCATGATGATGACGAGGGTGATTCTGATGATGATGCTGCTGATGGTGATGATGCTGATACTGATGATGATGCTGCTGTCGGTGATGATGATGGTGATGATCGCGATGCTGATGACAGTGATGATCATGCTGTCGATGATGATGATGATGATGATGATGATGATGATGAGGATGGCGATGATGATTCTGATGAGGAAACTGAAAGCGATGATGATGATGATGATGCTAATGATGATGATGATGATGATGATGATGATGATGCTGCTGAAGCTGCTGCTGATGATGGTGATGCTGCGAATGATGATGATTATGATGATGATGATGGTAGTGATGACGATGTCGATGATGAGGATGGTGATGCTGCTGCTGCTGCTGATGATGTCGATGAGTCGGTGATAATGCTGCTGCTGATGATGATGGTGGAGATGATGACGCTGATGCTGATGTTGTGATGATGCTGAATATTATTATGATGATGCTGCTGCTGTTGCTGCTGATGATGGTGATGCTGCAACTGATGATGATCATGAGGATGATGATGATGATGATGCCGATGATGTCGGTGATGATGCTGCTGGTGATGATGCTACTGATATCGATGGTGTTTTTGATGATGCTGATTGTAATGCTGATACCGATGATGGTGATGATGATGATGATGATGATGATGATGATTGTGGTGATGATGGTGATGATGGTGATGCTTATGATGATAGTGATGCTGCTGATGATGGTGATGCTGCCGATGATGCTGCTGATGCTGAGGATGATGCTGATGATGATGCTGATGTAGGTGATGATGATGATGATGATGCTGATGGTGCTGCTGCTGATGATGATGATGATGATGATGCTGATACTCCTGATGCTGCTGCTGATGCTGATGGTGATGATGATGGTGATGGTGATGATCATCATAGTGATGATGATGATGATGATGATGCTGATGATGCTGATGATGATGCGGATGTCGGTGATGATGTCGGTGATGATGATGATGGTGATGATGAGGGTTGTGACGATGATGACGCTGATGATGAGGATGGTGATTATGATAACATCGATGATGATAGTGGTGATGATGATGCTGATGATGGTGATGATGCTGATGATGCTGCTGATGGTGATGATGATGGTTATATTGATGATGGTGTTTATGATTGTGATGATGATTCTGATGATGGTGTTGATGATTATGATGCTGATGGTGCTGATGATGCTGATAACAACGATGCTGTTGATGATTATGATGATGATGATGATGCTGATGGTGATGCTGATGCTGATAATGCTGCTGATGCTGTCGGTGATGATGACGATGATGACGATGGTTATTATGATGACGATGCTGATGTTTGTGAGAATATCGGTGATGATGCTGATGATGATTATGCTGATAATGATGATGGTGATGATGATGGTTGTGATGATAATGATGCTGATGATGAGGATGATGATTATGGTGATGATGCTGATGGTGATGATGATGGGGTTGGTGATGTTGATGCTCATTTTACTTATGATGATGCTGATGATGCTGACGATGATGATGATGATGGTGCTGCTGCTGACGATGTTGCTGATGATGATTCTGATGCTGATCATGATGCTGATGGTGATGCTGATGATGGTGTTGATGCTGCTGCTGCTGATGCTGATGACGATGATGATGCTGATGATGATGCTGCTGATGGTGATGATGATGCTGATGAGGATGCTGATAATGATCATTATAACGATGATCATGATGACGATGCTGATGATGCTACTGATGGTGATGATGATGATGATGATGATGCTGGTGATGATGCTGATAATGATGCTGATGGTGATGATGTTCATGATGCTGATGGTGATGATGATGCTGATGATGATGCTGATGATGATCATTGCAACGATGATCATGATGATGCTGCTGCTGCTGATGATGATGATGATGATGATGGTGTCCCGATGATGATGATGATGATGATGATGATGATGATGATGATGATGATGATGATGATGATGATGATGATGATGATGATGATGATGATGGTGATGATGATGGTGATGGTGGTGGTGATGATGATGATGATGATGATGCTGATGATGATGATGATGATGCTGTTGCTGCTGCTGCTGCTGCTGCTGCTGCTGCGGATGATGATGATGTCGGTGCTGGTGCTGGTGCTGGTCCTGCTGGTGATGCTTGTGGTGGTGGTGGTGGTGGTGGTGGGGGGAGGAGGAGGTTGAGGAGGAGAGGCCACTGTCCATGGTTTCTCTTCCTCGTTTCTGAGAGCCAGTGCCCTGAGGTCTGATGCGGCGATGGTGATGCGGGACGGCAAGTGGCAGCGGGTGGGCCCGCGGGGACGCGCCAAACCCTCCCCTGGCCAGTCCAGCCTGCCCGTCTCTTACCCTGGGTCGTGGTTGGGGGAGGGGAGGGCAGCGCTGCAGCGGCAATAGCAGTGGCAATAACAGCATCATCGGCAGTAACAGCAGCAGTAATATCAATAGCAGCAGTAGCAGCAGTAGCAGCAGTAGCATCAGCAGGTGGACGAGGAGGTCAGCGCGAGTGCACGATTGTGTGCCACAGGCGCTAGTTTCCACCTGGTTGTGCGTCCACTCCAATCTGGCCTCCTCTGCATACGACAGGGGAAGGAGGGGCTGGGTGGCGCAGGTGGGACTGCGAGCGGGGAGGGGAGGGGCTGAGGGGGGGGGAGGTATGAGAGGGGGGAGAGGCCCCCAACAGCACAGGAGGCGCGAGCAGCTCGGGGCCAGCCAGGGCAGCGTCAGCCACACCTGGGACGCACACCCCTCCCCCTCCCCCTCCTCCTCCTCCTCCTCCTCCTCCTCCTCCTCCTCCTCCTCCGCCTCCCCCTCCCCCTGCCCCTCCGCCTCCCCCTCCCCCTCCCCCTCTGGGCAGCTCGCTCCCAGGGTCGACATCTTTCTGGGGCTGCCTCGGGACGGGCACAGGCGGCGGGCCGCCCACGCGGAGCGGCGCACGCAGCCCCTCCCTCCCCGCAGTGCGCCCCTGGCACTGCCGCAGCGCGCGTTTGCACCACAGCCTCGTGGCAGGGGGCGTCCGTGGTGCCCGTGTTCACCATGGTCTCGTACGTTGCAAAGAGCGTTCGCAGCTCTTGGCGCCGTGCAGTGACGTTCGAGTTCGGACAGGGAACTCGTTCAGAGGGCGCCGGGCGTTGCGCAAGGGGGCGGGGCGATAATTGGGGGGGGGTGAAGGAGGGTGCACCTTTTGCGCCTCAAGGGGCCCTCGAGGGGCCGCCTGGGGCCCCACAGGGGCATGAACAAGGGCACGTCTCTTCGCCCTCTCCTTTATCGCCCCCCATCGGGTAACGCCCACGGGCATGGCCTGCGCATGGCTTGCAGTTGAGAGTTCTCTTTCTTTTCATGCGTAGTGGCGCCTGGGCGCCGACGATGTGCATAAGAGCACCACGCCACGCATGTGGTTGAGCCACATGTAATTTTTGGCCAATGTGGTATGAGGACGGGTGGGATGATGAGAGTAGAGCGGAAAGGGTGATGAGGAGGAGCAGGAGGACGACGACGAGGTGGGAGACCGAGGACATTAGGAAGATATCCCTAAGACTCAAACGGCATTTTCAGCATGACTCATTGACAGTTTGTCGGCGGCGCGCCTGGGGAGAAGCGAGCAGGGGCGGGTCCTTGTGAGACGCAAACAATCTTCTCGGAAGGAGCGAGGGCTTCTGGGAAGCCCCGCCGCCTTTGAGAGAAGGCCTTCTCCTTCTCACTTCCCCCCCTCGCTCGCCGCCGAGTTTGGACCGCTTGCTGGTCAGGGAGTCTCGCCAGAGGAGCACGGGGACGGTGGCCAGGTGGGCGAACGAGGCGAATCAGGGGGGTACTCGAGGCCCGAACTGCACGTTTGATATGGACCGCTTGCTGGTCAGGGAGTCTCGCCAGGGGCCCCGCGGGCACGGCTCGGATCCTGCTCTTCTGAGCGGTGCGAGCCCGTGCCGCCTCGGGCCGCCTCTCGGGGAGGGGGGGGCGAGCTCTGGCATCGTGCGGCGTGTACCTGGCGCACGGGCTCCAGTACGGTCGGACCGAGGCATGAGATCGAGGTCGGTTCGAGGAAGGTGCACCTAGGGCGACGAGGTCTATACGTATCCACTGCTCCCTGGCCAGGCCCATCTTGAACTCAACAACTGCGTATACGTCCTCCTAATTAGGCCAGGACGGCGTGGCGTATGCACCGCTATTGGGTTAAGGATGGGCCTTGCCAGGGAACACTATAATATTAATGTGTATATTCATGTATGTATAGGTGTGTAGCCATGTATGTATGTATACCTATACATGCATGTATATGTATACGTACATGTATATGTATGTATATGCATGCACGTATGTTTGCATCTAGTCATGTATGCAGGCATGTATATACATGCATAGGTGTTTGCACGGATTCATTATACGTATACGCATGTTTGTGTGTGTATGTATATATATATATATGTAGGTCGGAATTTGTGTATACATGAATATTTAAGTATGCATGCATGCATGTACGTAGACACCCACGTTTATATGTATGTATATATGTATGCATGTCTGTAACCATATGTATATATATATATATATATAGGTATATATGCATGCACGCATGCATGCATGCATGTATGCATGCATGCATGCATGCATGCATGTATGTATACACATGCATGTATGTAGGTATGCATGTGCGTATACATGTATGTTCGTATGCGCGTATGGTTTTTTTTATGTGTATGCATGCATGCATGATTGCCTGTATGTATGAGTGTATGTGTGTATGTATGTATGTATGCATGTATGTATGTATGCATGCATGCATGCACGCACGCACGCATGTATGTGTGTATGTATGTATGTATGTATGTATGTATGTATGTATGTATGTATGCATGCATGCATGCATGCATGCATGCATGCATGTATGTATGTATGTATGTATGTATGTACTTATGTACGTGTGTGTATGTATGTATGTATGTATGTATGTATGTATGTATGTATGTATGCATGCATGCATGCATGCATGCATGCATGCATGTATGCACGCACGCACGCACGCACGCACGCACGCACGCACGCACGCACGCACGCACGCACGCACGCACGCACGCACGCACGCACGCACGCACGCACGCACGTACGTACGTACGTACGTATGTATGTATGTATGTATGTATGTATGTATGTATGTATGTATGTATGTATGTAGATGTGTATAGATCGGTGTATGTATGTATGTATGTATGTCTATATATATATATATATATATATATGGATATTCATTCCGTCGCCCTTACCCTACATGTCCTCAGTGTTTCTTGGATGCCCTTGAGAGGGATTCCCTCGGCGATTGATGGTTTGGGGTGTTTTGGCCGGCGGAGGGTCTCATGTTCTTGAAGGATGTTCTTCTGTCCTAGGTCGGCCGTACATCCCATTCGAACTGTGCGCGGTTGGTGTTGAAGTAGGTAAAGCTCGCTGCACACAATGTAATAACGCCCGGCCGCCCGCGAGAACTCATCCGATATAGTTAGTGTCGCAACCTTCCGGATCAAGCATCAACACCACATGATCAGGACGATGAGGATGAATACGAGGAGGAGGATGTGGAGGAGGAACATCATGACGTGTAAGATCTGTGGGCTGGAGCGCAGAGGGAGGCATGAAGGGAGGTAATAGGTGAAGTTGCGACGTCTGTCTTGCCCATGACCACGGCGGTGTTTTTCTTTGTTGTGTTCACACGAGGACTTTATCCGTCGGCAGCTGAGCGTGCGGCGACACAGCGGTAACAGGGGTGCATCAGTCGCGTCTAGGTTTGCTCACACTCGCACACGCATGTTGCTTCGCCAGTAAGTGCTGCTGTGCTCAATGGCTCTGTGGTGCTCACAAAGACAGCGGTGCCGATAAGCTGAGGTGCTTATATATTGTTTGGTGCGCAAGCAAAGCAGTAATTGTCATTCGTGCCCGCTTGCGAGCCATTGCGGTTTTGGTGCGCACATGCGCTACGACCGCACCTGGTTTCGAGGCTGTGGTTCACGTGTGCTTTGCTGTAGTGCCGGGGGCACGCTGTGGGGGGTGGAGGTGGGGGCGATTTGCCCCTTAACACACACACACGCACTCACATATCTTGGGTGTTGCTAGAAGTGCCCACGGTGCCCCAGGATTAAGGAGGCCCACACGGCTTCCAGAGCACCCCTCGCGAGGCCCAGAGGGCCCAGGGGCTCCAAGATTGAGCGAAAAGCTTGGGGCACCTTCGGCCAGGGGTACCTATAGCAACCCCCGAGCCACGGGCGTTCAGACTACCAGAGACACGTGCCCTCGTGTCTCTTGTTTGCGGTCCATGTGCTGGTCTGCCGTCGGCGGGTCTGGGCCGAAGCGCTGGTCAGGATGGCTTCCAGGGGCGCTCTGGGGGCTGGTCTTGGATCGGGGGGGGGTTCGATTGGGCTCCAGTCTTCTCCTAGGTGTGCGACAACCTTTTCCCGTACCCAGCTTCCTCTGGAGGCCCTTGGGAAGACCGAGGGTGCCCGCAGTTGTGGGCCAGCGTGGCCGACCTGGTTCACGGCCGCCAGGCCTTGAGGAACGGGCTCTCGCTCAAACCAGGCTGAACACTCTTGTTTGGGGCTGGGCAGTGCGGCGCCGGGGCCCCGTGCTGACCTCTCGTGTGATTCTGCCGCACTGCTTCTGTCGAACCGCTTGGGGATCTTCCCCAGCCTCTTGTCGAACTTCCGCTGACTTTGCATCGCTGTGTACGTTGTTTCTCGGCGAGGACCGTCGAGGAGCATTTTGGGCCAACTTGCGACAAACATGCACGCACGAAGTCGGAACATGCACGGGGAGTGGATGTCCGAGCGATGGAGAGCTGATGGGTGTGCGAGATCGGCGCCGGAAGCCATGGCAGCAGGAGCCAGCCCCGCTTGCCATCCTCGAGCTTCTCGCCCGTGCGTGCGTGCGTGCGTGCGTGCGTGCGTGCGTGCGTGTGTGTGTGTGTGTGTGTGTGTGTGTGTGTGTGCGTGCGTGCGTGCGTGCGTGCGTGCGTGTGTGTGTGTGTGTGTGTCTGTGTGTGTGTGTGTGTCTGTGTGTGTGTGTGTGTGTGTGTCTGTGAGTGTCTGTGTGTGTGTCTCTGTGTGTGTGTGTGTGTCTGTGAGTGTCTGTGTCTGTGTGTGTGTGTGTGTGTCTGTGTGTGTGTGTGTGTGTGTCTGTGTGTGTCTGTGTGTGTCTGTGTGTGTGTGCTGTGGGCGCCAGGAGGAGCAGGCGAGGGAGGAGCCTTCCCTGCCGCGCAGGTGGAGGCGGCAGACATCGTGCCGGGTGACATCGTGGAAGTCAAGGCCGTCGGGCGGGGCTCGAGCGTTCTCGTGGCCCGGAGGGGGGAGAGCCTGGAGGGGTCGGGGGCCTCGAGACGGGGGTCAATGCACCCGCGTGGACTTTGCATTTTTCCTTGACGTGGATGGCGGGCCTGCATAATTACGCGGTGCGGTATGATTGCTTCCCCGTCGTTCGTGTTACACAAAATCAGTACCGACTGATCGAGGGGCGCCCGAGCGTGACCCTGATTTTGTCGCAACGTGCCTTGTGTATTATTTTTCACGAGGGCTGTGTGTGTATGTGTGTGTGTGTGTGTGTGTGTGTGCTGCTGTTCTGGGCCAGTCGAGTGGGGCAGGGGGTGCTTTCAAATCAGGAGCAGTGAACAACCCCTCCTCGAAAGGGGACGACTGGGGCTGGAAGCGGAAGCGAAAGACCGCCAAAACACCGCCCAGGCAGGCGATTACCGCCAAGGGCCGCCCCAAAGACAGCGAAGTGCCCCCTAAAGACCTTCGAGAGCCACCGAGGGCGGCGGGCGACGAAAGGAACCATGGTCGAACGGACCTCTCGATGAGCACCTCCCGAGCTCGCGGGCCCGCGTTCGCGCGTGCACGGGCCAGTGGTGCACAGTCGGACCGAGGTATGAGATCGAGGTCGGTTCGGAGAGGGTACCCTAATGTTTTTCGTGTTTGTTGGATGTTCTTGTGCACCCTGGGGAGGGTACCCTTGGATGTTCTGCGCGTTTTGGCTGGCGGTGGATCTCGTGCTCTTGAAGAATGTTTGCTGTCCGAGATTCGACTGTACACGGCCCTGCGTGGAGCCGCCCCGAGCGAAGCCGGCAGGTCATCTGCTGGCGCCCCCCCCCCTCCCCCGAATGTGCGAAAGAGCGTGTTCTACCGCTGCTGGCGGAAAACCGGGGGGGGTCACTACCGGTTCGAACCCCTCCCCCCCCCCTCCGGAAAACCGGGGGGGGTCACTACCGGTTCGAACCCCTCCCCCCCCCCCCCCCAGCTCATCATGAAAAGGGGGGGGGGTCACTACCGGTTCGAACCCCCCCCCCCCCCCCCTCGAAAACCGAGTGGGGGTGCGGACAGTGGTGGGGACGGTGTTGGTGGGGACAGTGGTGAGGGGACAGCGGGACAGTGGTGGGGACAGTGGGGGGACAGTGGGACAGTGGTGGGGACGGTAGTGGTGGGGACAGTGGTGGGGACAATGGTGGGAACAGGGGGGACAGTGGACAGTGGTGGGAACGGTGGTGGTGGGGACAGTGGTGTGGGGACAGTGGGAATGAGGTGGAAACACTGGGACAGTGGAGGGTACAATGGTGGTGGAGACACTGGTAAAGGCGGTGGCGAGGACGGCGGTGGGACAATGGGACAGAGGTACAGTGGGGACAGTGGTGGGGACAGTGGGGACAGTGGTGGAAACAGTGGGACAGCTCAGTGGGACAGCGGAGGAGTCAGTGGGACAGTGGGGACAATGGGGATAGGCAGTGGTTGGGTCCGTGGAGACAGTGGGGAGAGTGGAACCGTGGTGGGAACAGTTGTGGGAACAGTGGGGACAGTGCGACAGTGGTGGGGGCATTGGTGGGGACAATAGGGACGGTGGTGGAACCAGTGGGGACAGTGGTGGTGAGGACAGTGGTGCTGGGAACAACAGTGGGGGATGTGATGCGAGCGGTGGTAGGGACCGGGAGTCGTTTGCTGGCGGTGCGTGGGGGGGGGTCGAACCGGTAGTGACCCCCCTCCGGTTTTCGAGGGGGGGGGGGGGGGGGGTTCCAACCGGTAGTGACCCCCCCCGGTTTTTCCGGATCCGGAGGGGGGGGGGGGGAGGGGTTCGAACCGGTAGTGACCCCCCCGGGGGGGGGGAGACCCCCGGGCTCCGGAGGAAAAGGTTGGCAATTTTCCACAGTAAAGCGGCGGTGGATCACGCTCTCTCGAATGTGCGAGCCGCGTGTGCAGTGGGAGCGCCACACAAGACATTGGGTCGCCAACGAGCGCCCCTCGACGATTGCGGATCTCCGGCGGGGGCCGCAGAGGCCTTGGGCACGTTGCGAAGCTCGGAGTCGACAAAAGATGTGCCCCTAGATTCTTCACAGCAGAGCCTCTTATCGTACGCGCCGACTGTAGCCGCCGCCACCTCCTATCCCATACCTTCGCTGACCCGGGTCTGCTGTGCGGCTGGTCAGGGTTCGCGACACGGTCATGACTGACCCGGTTGGAGCTGACAAGGTGACCCGGGTCTGACATCGGGAGAACAAACAGACATCAACAGTTTTTCCGTACATGCGGCCGCGTGCCGATGTCGTTGTGGCCTTCTGCTCCCGTCCAGGTGGGCCCGAGTAAGTCTGATCCTGGCTGGGGAGGGACTCACGAGAGGCCTCGAGCGAGCGCGGACGGGTGCGCGGACCGTGCTTGGACAGGTTCTTGCCAGACCTGGCGGCCCCGCGAGACTCCCTCCGCAATCAGAAGGCTCGACGTGGGCTTCCAAGCGATGGTACCTAAGCCGGATATCTGAAGGCCCATGTGTCGTGGGGGTGGGGGGGATGAAGGGAAGGGGGGGAGTACGAGGAGGGACGCGAGATGGTTAGTGGAAGAAAGCGGAAGAGTAATGTAACAATGAGGAGGAGGAGGAGGAGGAGGAGGAGGAGGGGCAGGAGGAAAGGGTTGATGAGCAAGATGATGCTGCTGCTGATGATCACCACGACGACGATGATGCTGGTGATGATGATGATGATGCTGATGATGCTGCTGATGCTGCTGATGTTGATGATGATGATGATCATGACCACGATGATGACGATGGTGATGATGATTGGTAGCGAGGATGATGATGGTGATGATGATGCTGATGATCTTGCTGCTGCTGATCATGCTGATGCTGATTGGTGGACGTAGTGATGATGGTGGTGGTGATGATCATGGGGACGAGGAGGAAGAGGATGGTGATGATGATGATGA